>KK115759.1:499300-528018 GCA_000611955.2 Stegodyphus mimosarum | reverse complement strand
TATTTTTATCTTTATTATATATATATAAACCCAAGCCCTTAGCCGGCCTTTATTTTCACAATCGTTGGTCTCAGTCATATACCTCCCAATCACAGAAGATTTTTAAATGACGAAAATATTCATGTTTTAGCAACATCAAATAAAAAACATTTTTGATAGATATTAAAACCTAACTTTTAATACGGTTTCCCTGTTCCAATACTCATTTTTGGGAAAGATTTACACTCGATATGAAAAAATTAAGAAGTCTGACTCTCAGACTACAAATATTGACCGGGATATTTAATTTTAAAATCTGCAATTCTAGATGTCATTTTCAACTTGCCTCGAGTAATCGGTTATTCAAGTTTTCGAGGAAATAAGTTTAAATGAAGTGCAGGAAAAAAGTGTGTATAATTTATTAGGTCATACAAGGAAGTAATGTGGTGGCCGCATCAGATGTTTTTCTTTTATGTTTGTTTTTATTTGTTCATTTAATTAGCTATCTAAACGTTCTGCATCAATAGCAGAAACAAAAATGCTTTAGAGATGTATCTTCCCCAAGGTTCTGAGTCGTCTCACGCCGGGCCCTGCCGTAGAAAATGCATGAAAGTATATAAGGTATTTCTCCCGCCTTCTTAGCATGCCTTCGTGGTGTAATGGTTAACATACTTGGCGCGTATTCGAGAAGTCCGAGGTTCGAGTCCCGGCTAGGGCATTGCTCATTTCTCATATCTCCTAGCTCGAAATAACCTAATAATGTCTCTACAGAGTAACGAGAGTATCTAAATAAATGAATTCACTTTCAAATATTTGTTACTCCAATATGTTGATGCTATATTTTATACAGACTACTGCAAAATGATTTCAAAATGTATGAACCTCCTACAATGGGCGATAGCGTAAAAGACCTGTCAAGTAATCTTTAAATCTATCATCTCTAAATTCTAGCAAATACACTTTCCGAAACGATTTAATCTGGCTGAATATATTCCGAGATATGTCAAATAAAAACTGAAAGAATATATGAAGATAAAAATGATAGTACGTATTGATTTCACCATCATAACTTAGAAATGGTTTACAGTGTTTTTATTTATTACCTTTTTTTCTGGTGAATCTTGAAAATATTCCCTCGGTAAGAAGTTTAAAAGAATCAAAATATGAATCGTATGACGATTGCGATTTCAAACTGCATTATATTTATATATATATCTATATAAGGAAAGAGATAAACCCTTTATAAATAGAAAACAGATAGCTATTTTCTTCTTTGCGAATCTTCGAGAGAGATTTACACACCCTGTCAGTAAGATAAAAGGTGCCGTGACGCAAAACATTAGATGACTGGTAAAATCTCGGAAGATCAGATAGATGAAAGTAAAAACACATAATCTAAAAAAAAAATTTAAGTCAATTCCTACTTATGAGAATTTTCGCTGCATTATGGAACATTACATCCGCTTCATTCAACTCCATAAAACTACAATGCTTTACTTCCATACACTTTAAAAATCTTTAGAACTCTGTCTTACTGTTGCCACTTATTTTTGTTACATATTACAATCCCATTTATCGCAGTCACGTACTACTATTTACAGAAGCTGTTCGCACATTTTTTAGACGATTTTGGTAAGCGGTAATAAAAAATCGTTTGCTGCAAAATAAGTAATTGCATTTGTACTATGTTTTTAAAAGTCAAAATTATAGTCTGTGGCTCGAAAGTTTTCTTTTTATTCAAAATGGCGAATTTAACAAAGCAGTGGTTCGAAGGCTACATTGACGTTCTTTCCGAAGAGAAACATGCATACTCCGTTATCAAAAAACGATGCGAGAGTCATGGTTTTGTGATATCTAAAGCCTCGATAGGTAATATTATCGACAAGAAAGGAAAAAAACGTCAAATTGGAGCCTCCAGTGGGACAAAAACTCCAAACAAGTATCCGAGGAAAAAACGGACATCTTCGACTATCGCAAAGGTACGTTGTTTAATGTTAAAAGAAAATCCCCCTAGTCAAAGGATAGTTGCAAAATCATTGGAATGCTCGGTGTCCACTGTAAACAAAATAATAAACGTTTATTTAAATCTTAAGAAAGCGAAAAAACGGAATGTGCATCGTCTTCTTCCGAAGCATAGCTCAACGCAGGACACGCTGCAGAATTCTATACGAGAAACACTTATCCAAAGAAAAATGGAAAACAATTGTCACAATAGATGAAGCATGGGTGTATTTAAATGATTGTAACAAAAACGAGCCATTTATTATCATAAAAGGAGAGAAAAAAATTTAAGTACATGGTTCAAAGAATCGAAAGAAAGTTTTTCTAAGGGATTCATAATTGTTGCTGGGTTTTCTTATAATGGCAAGTTAAAAATAAAGAGAGTACAATAAAATGTCAAGATTAACTCCAAATACTATCAGGAACATATTTTATCGCCAATTTTTCTGAATGAAATACCATCGCTTTACCCACAGAGCCATCCATCTGTGAGACTCCATCGGGACAAAGCTAGCGGTCACACATCCAAATCCACTGTAATTTCCTAAAAGAAATGGAACACAAAACTGGTATTAAGGCCATACGCTTCACCGATATCCCTACTAAATCTCCCGATGTGTCACCTATGGATTTTTGTGCTTTCGGACTTTTAAAAACTGCATTATCTAAACGTTGTCCCAAAACCCTAAAAGGAGTCTGGAAAGCTGTTCGGGAGGAATGGAATAGAATACCTCTTCAGACACTTCCAAAGGCATTATTATCCTGGAAATTGCGGTGTCGAAAGATAGTTCAGAATAAGGGATGTCAAATAGAACATTTAAAACACAAGAATTTTATGTAATTTAGTTTTGTGAATACAATATACATCGTCTAAAAAATGTGCGAACAGCCTCTGTATAAGTTGTTGTAAAATTAATTTTTACAGCGGGTGAGAATTCCTAATAAACGGTCATTATTTGTAAGTCTTATAATATATTATTTAATAAAAACAGCGTATTTTTAGTTACGAAAAATACTAAATAAGTAGGAATTGACTTTAATATGTGAAAAAATGTATTAACATCAATTGTCATCCACTACAAGTTTTAAAAAATGTACTTGAACTTGAGTGGATGAATAAAAGCTATTTTATTAACGATTGAAAATTTGAACAAGATTATAGGGAGAGTGTGAGCTAATAGTAGGAATTTAAAAATGAATGAAAAAGCATGCAGAAATTCATTGCGGATGAAATGAAAAAAAGGACAGCATGCAGTATAAGTTAATGTAGCTATATGGCGCTCTTTTTGATCCAAATGGCGTTCACTGGCACAAGTTTGGCAGAAAGAATTGCTGGATTGAAAATTTCAGAATTGCAGTTTCTTTCCGTTTGCAATATTGATTCTAAAAAACTTAAATTGGAAACTTAGTTCGCCATGATTATCTTGCCAATTTGCGTGCATATAATTAGAAAGGGAATCAAAATGCAAAACGCATTTCTAATTTCGATAAAATACAATGCAATTTGTTTCTTTAAATATACCAAAACAGCGTAAGGTGGAGTGCTTTCCTCATTCTGAAATTTCACCAATTAGATAAAAATATTACGAGTTTTAAAACAAGAAAAAAACAGAAAAAAACAAACAAACAAAAATCTGAAAACTTTCAGATTTTGCATTAAGCCCAAAGTTGCGTTTTTTAAAATTCGTTGGGTTACTTTTATTTATTAAATATTATGTTCTTTGCACTTAAACCACAAAATTAAATTCAACTTCACAGCAATATAGCAAAATAATTTTAAAATGAGTATATCTTTAGAATTTCCGATACACAGTTCCGCGCGCTTTAGATGAAAAGGTTTTTTTTTCGTAGCGCGTTGCCATTGCTCGCTTTTAAATCGTTTGAGTTTGTTCATCAAAAATTCGTTAAAGTTTTACAAAATATGAAAGAGACAATAAAACAAACTCCAAATTCGGGTTTCCAGATGCGCATATTCTGATGGAAACCTACATTATTCAAAATTGGATGGCTCTAGGTACCGTTGTTTTACCACATTTGGAGAAATATTTATGCAGATTTTTCATTATTTAATTTCTTTAGATATAATACAGGGCTGCAATATTTCGTGGCAACAGTTTGAAAAGTGATTCAGACTTTTAATGTTTCCGACGCAAAATCGCAAAACGAAAACAATAGTCCTTCAGGGACTAAGCCCCCTTGGACTAAAAAGAAGAAGAAAATCTGAAAATCTGAACATAAACTATAAAATTCATTCAACAGCACTATCGCAAAATAATTTTTAAATGAGCCTATCTTTAGAATTTCCGATACACAGTCTCCCTCGCTGGAGATAAAAATATTTTTTTACTTCTTAATTTATAGTAACCTATTTTCCTTTACTTTTTTTGATTCTATACGACCGAAAAAAAAAGTTATCGTTCATACTTTCAAAAAATTAAATAAAAAAAAAAAACTGAAAAGTTTCAGATTTTAAATTACGTTCAACGGAGCTTGTGGAAACGTACATTATTCAAAATTGGATGACTCTGGGTACCTTTATTTTATCACAATGCGAGAAACATATGCATTTATGCAGATTCTTTATTATTTAATTTCTTTAAATATATTACAGAACTCCAATATTTGGTGGCAACAATTTGAAAAGCGAACCGATATTTATAGTAAACCAACGCAAAATGGCAAAACCAAATGAATAGTCCTTCAGGGCAAATTTCTCCTTTAGACTAATTATTCACAACTAATGAGTTGATGGCATAGTGCCGTTGCGTGCGAAAGACTAAAAAACCTAGTTTTTATTTCTAGAAACAGCATAGTTTTTAGGTATCAGTCTACGAATCGTAGTCACTCACTCCACAACATTTTCTATTTATAATTAGGTCATGATTTCTTTTCTCATACGTAAAGTAGTATCATATCAACGTATTACGATCATTATCTTAATATTAATATATAAATATTAAAGTCCATGTATATATTCTATATATTCATTTCAGAGATAAAACAAGATTTTTCCATGAAAATACACTCATGTCCATAAATTAAGGATAATTCGGAGTCACGCGGAAATCGAACTCTAAAATAAATATATCACCTGTAAAATCACTACACACATCTTCAAGAATCATATGCAAATTTCAGGAAGTAACCAGATGACACCGATGGTACGCCACAATGACGAGAGTGATATATAAGGAATACAGGCAAAGAAGTAAAATTGTTCGCAGGCGCTTTATAAGCATTTCGGTGCAATAACCGAATAGTTATGACGCAAAGGACACATTTGGATGATTTTTTACGTGATAGAATGATCGGCCGTCTGGAATGTGGGCGTACCCATCTGGAAGTATCAGACGAACTTGGAATTGCCCAGAGTGTCATCTGCAGGCTTTGGCAACGATTCCAAGATGATGGTCATGTGAGTAGACGTTACAGCACAGGTCGCCCCAGAGATACAACGCCGAATGAGGACCGGTATTTGGCAGTTACTGCCAAAAGAAACAGGCGGAGCACAGCCTCAGACCTGTCTCGTCAGCTCTCTTCGGCCACCGGTACGACAATTTCGAGGCAGACCGTGTACAGACGCTTAGGGCAGATTGGTCTATATGCTCGTAGACCTGTCAGATGCGTTCCGCTTACTGCAACTCACTGTCGCCTGCGGTTAGCCTGGAGTAGAGAGCATGCATTGTGGACACCGCAACAGTGGGCTTGTGTGATGTTTTCCGACGAGTCCAGGTTTAGCTTACAGTCTAATTTTCGCCGGACTTTCATATGGAGAGCTCCAGGTACCCGGTACCACCAAGAAAACATCACTGAACGACACCGTTACGGTGGTGCAGGAGTGCTTGTCATTCTGGAACAACATGTACGTTTGTTTCGGGGCGCCATGGGCGCACAATTTGTGTTTATGGATGACAACGCCCGTCCTTACCGTGCAAACGTCGTAAGCGAATGCCTTCAATCGGAGGATATCACCCGTATGGACTGGCCAGCATTCTCACCGGACTTGAATCCAGTAGAGCACGTGTGGGAAATGCTTGGCCGACGAGTTGCAGCCGGTCAACTGCCTCCTACATGTCTACCGGAACTTCGGGGAGCATTGTTTTTTGAGTGGTGTAATATCCTCCAAGATCAGATCGATAATTTGATACTCAGCATGCCTAGGCGTTGTACGGACTGTATTGCATCGTATGGGAGACATATAATGTATAAACAATCATTCCAATTATGTAATATTGGTTTTCTGTAAATAGGTTTTTTTTGTAATTTGCTCCAGGGAGAAAAAATGGCTAATTTTTTTAATAATATGAAACCTATAGCATCTTTTTTTGCTCTTTACCTTTTGTTTAATAAATAAGCTTTACAAATAAGTCAAATTTGTTTCGCTTCTAACTCTTCTTTTGCCTGATTTTGCATTATCCTTAATTTATGGACATGAGTGTAAATAATTATGTTCCTTTTGTGACACGATTTTAATGACATTATATCAAATAAGGAGTGATAAATTTAATTTGAGGCGCCGTAATGCGAATAATAATGAAATTTTTTCGATTACGGTCATTAATGCTTAAATTTGGCTTGATGGCAATAATTCCAAAGTATCTGTATCATGAAATAAAACTGTCATTAGAAACCCATTACTTGCAGTGAAGACAGCATTCCATTTTCAGCCAAGTGGTATTTACAGCGTTTAATATCCTATAACGAAATTTGTCTTATTTCTTATACGTGTTAAAGAACACAGAAAATATCGATTAATCATTTCACTAGTCTGCACTTTATGCACTGTTCTAAACTATGAAACTACTTTGCCTCTGTTTCTATACTAAAATGCTCAGCTAAAAATTCATATACTTCCTTTTTCGCATTCATTTTGGCATTTTTGCATTAAAGAATCGTTGATACAGATTTGATTATGTTAACGGACAGAGAAAATATCGATTAATTATTTCACTAGTCTGCAGTTTGCCCATGTTTCTAAACACCCACCAGCAGCCAAGCGGTAAAATCGCTGAATACTGGTAGGTCGGTACGAGGTTCGTATCCGGGGAAAGGGCTGGCTGCACGGGCATTTTTGTGGTTTTTCCCATGTGTAGCGGGTGTACGATTCAGTTCTCCTTAGAAAGCCCTCCATGAAGGCATCCTTGCCATCTGTCAGATAACCCTCGAAGTTCTACCATAATTACTCAAATGACAATTTTTATGTAATTGTGAATGAACGAATATGCTTCCGATTCCTTTTACTCCTAATAAAATAAAACAACAGTAATTATAAACGTAGAGGTAGAAAGAAAATCAGAAATAGTATTTGGAACATGAACACACATTTATACATGAAGAACAGCGCTCAGTTGCCTAGTACAAGAGTTACAAATTTTTATTTTCTTGGGACTTAACTTTTCTGACCACAAAACATTAGCTATAAGATACATTTAGTCACATTTATACTTAATCATGTTAATCACATATTCATGAATTTACTTCAAAAGTTTCTTAATATCTAAAACGTGTCTCATTATTTTTGAAACTATAAAAATTTGCGCATGAGGCTCTCGAACGTTCATGCGGCTCCCATTGTCTTGACGTTTGGCCATCCCTGTTATATAACATAAATAAAAAAAACGGTGCTTTTAAGGACAAGGGTGAACCTGTCGCTTTAGCAAATCTTCATAATTTGACTTTAAATTAATCATCTTTAACCTTAAATCTTCTCGACCAATGGTTTCAAATCTGTTTATTTTCTACATTGGTTATCATAAATTAAGGAAAAATCACAAAAATCACGATTCCTGAAAACGTTACACGTAGAATTTTATGAAACTTATCCACAATATACAACACATAGTAAGGTATCAAATAACATAAAAAGAAATTACCAGACAGTTATGGTAGTATAGAAATTAACACATGTATAAAATAAACAAATCGACGGTGTCAGTTTGCAATAGGAAAAGTACCTTCAGTATGGAATAGAATCGCCTCTACGCCTCTAGAAGCAATACAGCACATACTGCGATGTGCGATGCTTTCAATTATGCGGTCTATCAGTTCCATAGGAAGCGAGAGCCATTGCTCTTGCAAAGCAGTTCAAGCGCGGCAAGGGTCTGAGAGGGCGGACTGAAAGCAGCTAGACGTCTCCCTAAAGCATCCCATACCTGCTCGATAGAATTCAAGTCCTGGGATCGAGCTGGCCACTCCATGCGTATTATTGTTTAGATAATCATCTACGATGCGAGCCCTGTGTGGTGTTGCGTTGTCATCCTGTAACAGGAAAGCATCATCTATTCCCCCGGCATACGGGCGCACATAAGCATGAAGGATGTCCTCTCTATAAACCTGAGCATTCACGGTTCCCCTTGGAAAGGCATGGAGGTCTGTGCGTCCACCCAAAGAGATGCCACCTCGAACACAGACACTGCCTCTTCCGTTTGCGTCTCTTTCACGGATGTTTGACGGTTGACAACGCGTTCCAGGTTCTCTCCATATCATGAGTTATCTCCATATCTCTCCATATGATGCCTACTATTGCTTTCTAGACTAAACCTGGACTCATCCATAAAGAGAACAGCCATCCATTGATTAGTTCCAGTGGACATGTTGTCTTGCCCACTGCAAACGGTCCCTCCTATCCCGTGACTTAAGCGGCACGCAAATGGCTAGTCGCCTCGCATACAGACCACCTTCGTGAAGCCTTCTACGCACACTTTACGTTGACACCAACCTTCCGGTGGCTGCAGCAAGGGAGGATCTAAGAAGAGTGGGAGTAGCGGTTCTACTCCTGCGTGCACATAATGTCAAATATCGGTCATCGGCGCTCGTCGTAGCAGTTGTTTGTTCTTGGCTGAACTTCCTAGGTGCCGAATCTGTGCTTTGAAACTGCCTCCAAATTCTATGAACCACAAAAGGACTGACATTTAGTTATCTGGCCACTTCTGTTTGACTTTGTCCTGCCTCTAGTCTTCCAATCGCTCTCCATCAAATTACTTAACTACACTCCTCAAAATTACTTAACTACACTCATGTCCATTCTGCAGGCAAATGATGCCTGGAGGTCATTATTATGAATTAGCAACCTCAAATTTCTGATATCACTATCACAGTGAAACATGTGGGTTTGCTATCAAACATGGACTTCTATGGTCCTCGCAGAGGACGTATTCCAAGTGTAACGCCACTGATTTGCGTATTTACTCAGCTACTCTTACTTGGCAACATATTCAAATTTTAGATAGTTTGGCTTATTTTTGAGGGAGTTATCGCTATTTTTGTGATTTTTCCTTAATTTATGATAACCAGTGTATTTTTCCCCTTTTCTTTTTTTGTAAGAAGATTGGCAACCGCAGTGAAACTAGAAATCTCTCTGAAATCAGAGTTGCTATTATCCCTTTTTAAACTGCACCTTAAGTTCTTCTTCAGTACTTATTCCAGTCAGTTCTTGTAATATGACATCTGATTCTTCGCTGTCACTTTATGGATTGATCTACTATGGTTATTCCGGTAGTCAAAACATCCTCAAACCTTTAGTCCTCTGGTTTCAAAGTCTGTGTGAAGAGCATTTAAATGTTGAACGTTGACAGAAACGTTATTATGCTGGCAGTTTGCATGTGGCAAACTGGGAAAAGAAAAATTCTCGCTGTCGAATAGTTTGCGTCATTGGGTTATTTCTGGCAAGAAAAGCTCCAGTGATTGATGGACATGATTTTTATTAAATTTAGATTGTCGCCTTGTAACTGCAAGTTAACCTCATTAAATTTAGTAAACAAATCTTTAAACAGAGTTATTAAATTGCAATATGCAAACAGAAATTAAGAAGTTTGCATTGGTTATTGGCTAAACAAGAAACCCTGGACATCTGAAACAGTTAAGAATTTACCCTTAACTTTACCATAGCTACAAGAATTCAAGGATGTCAAATAGTATTTTTACTGGTTTTCTTTTGAAATGGACAGCGAATTCAAACCGGAAAAATATTAATAATTTAATAATTGTACAGCACACCCACCTCTTATCTCTTAAATTTACAATCTCAAATTTTATACAATTTCTAACATGGAGGCTTTTCCCAGGGTATTATGAAAGTTTTCAAATGTTCATTATAGAAAAGATGTTCAGGAAATGAGATGAGCAGAAGTCAATTTTGTGATCGAAGGACATAAGTAAGTCGACACTATGTCAGAGACCATGCATGTTGTACTCAATGCAGGGGGTTAGTCTCTTAGAATCTGCTAAAAACTGTGTTTGAAAATGTAACTTTAATGCAGGAGAAGTCTTAAAGAAATTGAAATCTATGGCAAACGTTTCAGATATCAGCCAGGGAAGTTACGCTAATCCATTTCTACAATATGTAAAATTCTCAAAAATATTGAGGCAACGTATGTAAAAATTGAAAGTGCTTAAAGAACTGCACAAACCGACAACGACAGTGATACAGAAAAAAAGCGGTGATTACTAACTTCAAATCGAATCTCGAAAATCACTATAAATTTTTAGGAAAAATTGTTTTGAGATGCTGATGAAAAAAGACTACCAACAGCTTTACAAAATTAAAAAAAATTACAAGTGAAAAAGTTTTATATACAATATGAAACAAGCACAGATAGAATAGTTGTTTATAAAAGATATAACTTTGTCGCGAAAGTAATTACAAAAATATTTTTTAATTAAAAATTAGATTTCAAAATTAGTTCAGAACTAGTTCAGTTTCAGCCTTAATTTTTAATTATTATTTCAGAATCGATTTTTGAATTAATTATTAGTTATTATTTTTCTTGGAAAGTTTAAAACTGGTATTACGATTTTCATCACAGAGATCGCCGTTGATTACACTCAGCCGCTTAATAAACTCAGAAATATTTCGAACGGAAGTGATTTTAATAAGCAGTGCGTATTGTGATTAGTCAATTTATATTATCATTATAAAGTATTATGAAAAGTACGATACACCAAAAAAAGGGACATTTCTGTATCTCCCGTTCTACTGGACTGATTGTCGAAACTTAACTTGCGTTTTCTATTCTCTTCTTTTAAAATTCGTATTTTTAAATAATTTTTATAAATTCTTCGAAAACATTTTTGAATTGTAACCTATAAACTTTTTACCGTCATCTTAAACTAGATGTATTTCTAAGCACACCAGCAAAAAATTAGAGTTTTTATTCAAAATTTCATAAGATATATGTGAGTTTACACATTGGAGCGTTTTTGAAGTTTGGCATATTTATTGTAAGCGATAATAATGTCAAATGTGGTTTACGCACTTTGTTAAAATTATTTAAAAGTTTGAACAATAACTTTTTTTCCGCTAGTGTAGAATGAAAAAAAGGAAAGGAAAATAAGTTGCTATAAATTGAGAAGTTCGCCATGTGAATTCTTCTTCGCGCAAGCTGAAAAAAAAATGCGCCAAGATAAAATTTTTAATTTGTTCATAAATTTCTCACCAATAATTACAGAATTTACATATAATACCTAAACATAATACATTTAATACATAATAATACATTTAATACCTAGCATAATTTGAATCGTGAAATCGAAATATGGAAAAAAATAGGTATGTTATTTCAGAAAAAGTTCGATTTTGTGTCAAAATACGTATGTTAGAGCAATGCTATATTTAAATCTAATATATATCCTAAGTCTCGCTTTCAAGACATAGAAAACACAAGTTAAATTTCGACAATAGGTTCAGTAGAAAGGGAGATATAGAACTGTTCCCCCCTTCCTTTTTAGTCCAAAGGGGCTTTGTCCCTGAAGGACTGTTGTTTTCGTTTTGCGATTTCGCGTCGGAAACATTAAATGTCGGTTCACTTTTCAAACTGTTGCCAAAAAAAACCTCTGTCATACTTAAAGAAATTAAATAATGAAGAATGTGCATAAATGTATGTATGTTTCTCGCATTGTGATAAAACGACGGTAATTAGAGCCATCGAATTTTGAATGACGTTATCCTGCTGCGAATATGGGCATCTCGAAGCCCAAATTTGAAATTTGGAATTTCTTTTATGATCAGTTTCATATTTTGTAAAACCTTTAACGAATTTTTGATTAACAAAGTGGAGAACTTCAAAGCGAGCCATGGCAACGTTGCACAGAAAAAACATTTTTATCTCCAGCGCCTGAGACTGTGTATCAGAAATTCTAAAGATATCCTCAGTTTAAAATTATTTTGCGATATTGCTCTTGAACTGAATTTTATGGTTTAAGTGCGAAGAACATGATATTTAATAAATAAAGGTAACATACAAAATGTTAAAAAAGCCCCCCTTTGGACGTAATTTAAAATCTGAAACCAGGCAGATTTTCTCCCTCCCCCCCCTTTTTTTTTGTGTGTGTACATAGTGTTAAGTACATAGTGTATATAGTGTATGGTATTTACGGAATGCCTAAATTTTGGTTACCTGCTTAAACAGGATCCAGTCTTGTAGACCCCTATTTACATTTCATAGACCGCCAGTTGTTTCTTTCATTGACATGTATCCCTTGCAGGTCAGAATAGACCCCCTGGAGCTCCATATAGATCACTTTGCTAGCCTATGGCTTAAAGTGAAGGATGTCGTTTTTCATAAAGAACTTTCTAAGACGCACGTTAACGTTAACGTTACGCACAAGGAAAATGATACATAAGTGATGGGACACCATTAGACTATGCAACAAAAATCGTCTAAAAATAGTTTTTGGGGTTTTTATTTTTACTCAAAAGCAATTGGCAATAATTTATAAAATCCTCTGCATTATTTCTTTCCAGTTTATTTCGGAATTTTTGTATTTTTTAGCTCTGTGCAGCCATGAATGCTAAACGAAAAGAAACGTAAACGAAAAGAAAGAACGAAAAGAAACAACAATTAAAATAGGTGCTTCAAGAAGAATGGGGTGAAATCACTCCAGAAATCACAAAAACATTATTTGAATCCATCCCAAGAAGATTAAATCATGTTTTAAAAGTAAAAGGAAATCCAATAAAATATTAAAACCTTTTAAAAAGTAAAATTTTTTGGATAAATATTTGGTGGAAAAGTAAGTGTCACTTATGTGAGCCATTTTTTGCTCCGTTCTAAATAATTGTATTTTTATTAAATTAATATTTTAATATTTTGAGAAAATGTATGTTATGTAATAATTGTTACTAAATTCAAGTATGAAACACACCCACAAAAAATTTTTACATGTTTTTTTAATTTACTTTACCACAGTTTCCTTTTGTAAAGCCCCGCGAACGGGCTGGCTGCATGGGTGTTTTCGTGGTTTTCCCCATGTGTAACGTGTATACGAGCCAGTTTCCCTTAGAAAGTCCTCCACGAAGGCATCCCTCCCCTTAGGCAGATAGCCCTCGTGTGCTTTGCCATAATTGAATAACCTAACCTTTTGTAAAGCACAAGTGTCCCATCACTTTTGTGAGCCACTGTAGCTGTTTTTACTGAATTAATTTCGCTGTTGCTTTTGAAAAATTCATCAAATATTCAAAATACTGTTGCGTGCGTACGGGTTCGCAACGGATTGAATGCACAAGTGGATAAAAAATTAATAAAATTTATTCTTTTCACAAGAAATAAAACAAAATGCTGAAATATTTCCTCAGACACATTCGTATAACATCACAATATCTCACAGAATTTATATTTTAAACTACTAGAATATAAACAGAACTGAAATTCAAAATACAGAGAAACTAATTCGATTAACTAACCCGAGCATTACTCTGCGAACATATTATCGTCACAAATAATATAGTTTTCTTATGTTTCTCCGTGTTATTCAGAGTTTTAATGCTTCAGTCAATTCAACAACGAACGCAAACTATATTCGAAAAATTGTTGCTTTCTTCTGTCACAAAAGAAATTCTAATGTAAAATTCTTCTTAAAATTTCTGTTAATACAGTTACGCGTTCAAATATTAATATCAACTCATTTTAGAGAGTAAATGATTATAAGAATAAAATAGATTACTTTGTCCTTTCTTCCTCGAGCCCGTTACCTTGTGACAAGCAATGAATAACTGCGAATACAATTTACTAATTGCTCTTTCCTAAAATACTGTAGGAAAAAGAACAACATTTTTTATTTATTACCAGAATTAGAAATGTTATATTTTGCATGACAGATGCAGAAGCTAAAAGCTTTCCGCAGAATTAGGTCTATTTTTGGTCTTATTCCATTAGCAAATAAAAGTAAATTGCTGTTTCTCTAGTTGGTTTATTAAATGCACTGTATGTTTCCATATTTGCGATGTGAATCCCTATGCTACGTTTCTTCCTTTTTTTTTCAACTTAGCTTATTTGCGTAAACTTTAGTGCTATTGTAAATCTTTCAGTTACGGGCAGTATTAAAAAATGATAGTATGACTAAATATCTCTTGAAGAAATGGTCTTAGGTATATACTGTGAAAGCAAACTCGCTAAAATAACTCCCTCTTTTATAGACATGGAAATATAATATGCAGTAGAACACATAACTTATTTATCATATATAATTTCACTGCTTTTACCTCACATGCTTATATTGAACATTTTCTGCATTCAGTTTAGGGTTATTACAATACCCTCTATGGTAAATCTTAACATATTGTCACACGTTAAGAAACAAATTAAATGATGTAGACTCTAGTACTCTAGCAATTTCAGTCACAAGACATCGTAAATAAAATTACACTAAACATTAGTAATTAAATTAACATCGTAATTAGTACTCACATTTAGTAACATCGTAATTAAATTACACTAAACTAAACACTTCATGAGACCAACTCATGACTTAAGACAGTTATGCATAAGTTTTCAGATGCAAATTTTTAAAAGGTACATTCCACGTTAGAAAGTGATAGTAATAACGACGCCATAACAAACGGAAGAGTCTCAAATTCAATTTATACAAAGTCTCAAAATTTTTTACCTAACGAAATCGAGCTTTTATGTTACTGCAAATGTGAAAACTATTGCCATTTTTCTCACCTGAAAAAAATTATTAAGTCGTGTTAATCATGAGTAAAACCTTAGATTTCGTCTATTTTTACATATTTGTACGAACTAAAGGAAGTACTGTAATCACGAAAAGTTTCGGGTACCATATTTCAACGAAAATACCCATTTTGAGAGCTATTAAATGCAATTTAACGATGTTTTCGAGTGAAATCTAAACGTAAGGACAAAACAAAGGACTATTTTCACCCCAAAACGGTTTATAAAGCTGATTTAAGATGGATTCAGAAGAGATTTTTTTCGTGACGCGTGTACGTACGTATGTATCTCGCATAACTCAAAAACGAGTAGCCTCAGAACGTTGAAATTTTCAATCCAGGACTGCTATAGCATGTAGTTGTGCACCTCCCTTTTTGGTGATAATCGACTGCCACAAATATATATATTGTGCATTTTATGCTTTTAAAATGATTGAATTGTGTTGTTCTTATCTTCCGGTTAAGGTTTTTTATGCCTTTAGTTAACGTACATGTTAGAGTTGTAGAATTATCAACAATTTAAAAGTTCGCTGAAACAACCTTGTATTTGGCGTACATTTACGAAAAACACTCAATCGATTTTGAGGGCAGCTGTAGGTCCCTCCTCATCAGCAGAACAAAATATCTAGAAAGGGAAAGCTCAGTAACGGGAGCTAAAGTTTCAGATATATTTCTCATTCAATTAATTCAATTCTCACTTCGTGACAAGGCAAAAATACATAAAACCTCAGAATATCTTCATTAAAAATTGAAAAAAATGGAAAAATATAAAACAGCAAATTGAGTTAAAACAATTAGAGTTTCTATGCAAAAACAGACAATTCAGCCAGCGAGCAAGAAGGCAGAGTTCTCGGTGCACAAACCTGAAGTTTTACTTTCGGTCCCACTCCGCAAGAAGACACTGAAGGTTCAGAAACGGATTTAATTCACTATCCCTATTCTGCTGAGTTTCACATTTAAACAAACATGGCTGCTATGGTAAAAAAATTAGGCTTAACCGCACTTAAAGAACTTTTACGTTGTTGATAATTGTACAACTATTGCATGCAGATTAACTAAAGGCAAAAAACCTCAGTCGAAAAATAAGAACAACCTAATTCAATCATTTTTAAAGCAAAAAATGCATAACTATTTACCAACATGTAAGAACAAAAACAAAAGTGAGTTCACGAAGCCGAATATACGCTGTTTATCATAAATTAAGAAAAAATCATAAAAATCACGCTCAGTGAAAAAGTTTCACGTAGAATTTTATGAATATTACCCACAATGAATATACATAGTAAGGTAACAAATAACATAAAAAGAAATTCCCAGACAATTACAGTAGTATAGAAATTAACACATGTATAAAATGAAAAATTCGAAGGTTTCAGTTTGCTATAGAAAAAGTACCTTCAATATGAAATAGGATCGCCTCTTGAAGCAATAACGCACATACAGCGATGTGTGATGCTTTCAATCATACTGTCTATCACTTTCATAGGAAGCGGGAGCCATTGCTCTTGCAAAGCAGTTGCAGGCGCCGCAAAGGTCTGAGGGGGCGGATTGAAAGCAGTCTGCGTCTACCTAAAGCATCCCAAACGTGCTCTATGGGATACAATTCCGGTGATCGACCTGGCCACTTCATGCGCATAATTGTTTCCTGTTCAAGAGAATCATCTACGATGCGAACCCTGTGGGGTCTTGCGTTGCCGTCCTGTAACAGGAAAGCATCGCCTATTGCCCTGGCATTTGGGCGCACATAAGCATCAAGGATGTCATCTCTATAAACATGAGCATTCACGATTCCCCTTGGAAAGGCATGGAAATCTGTGCGTCCACCCAAAGAGATGCCACCGCAAACACAGACACTGCCTCTTCCGCATGCATCTCTTTCACGGATGTCTGACGCATGATAACGTGTTCCAGGTTCTCTCCATATCAAATAACGAATACTATTGCTTGCTACACTAAACCTGGATTCAACCGTAGAGAAAATTGATCAGGCGTCCATTGATCAAGCGTCCAGTGGACATGCTGTCGTGCCCACTGAAAACGGTCCCTCCTATGGCGCGACGTGAGCGGCACGCAAATGGATGGTCGCCTCGGATACAGATCACCTTCGTAGACGCACATTCGACATCGACACCAACTTTCCGGTGGCTGCAGCAAGGGAGGATCTAAGAAGAGTAGGAGTAATAGTTCTATTCCTGCGTGCACATAATGTCAAATATCGGTCATCGGCGCTCCTCGTAGCAGTTGGCCGTCTTTCGCTGAACCTGCTAGATGCCGAATCTGTGGTTTGAAATTGCCTCCAAAGTCTATGAACCACAGAAGGACTCACATTTAGCCATCTGGCCACTTCTGTTTGACTTTGTCCTGCCTCTACGCTCCCAATGGCTCTCCATCTTAGTTTTGCAGGCGAATGATGCCAGGAGGCCATTGTTACGAATTGGCTATCTCAAATTTCTGATGTCAATATGACAGTGAATGTGGACTTGCTCTGAAACATAGACTTTTATGCTCTCGCAGATGACGTATTCCGAAATGCAGCGCCACTCATTTGCATATTGCAGTTTTACTCAGCTACTCCTACTTGGCAAAATATTCAAATTTTACACGGTTTGGCTTATTTTTGAGGGAGTTCTGGCTATTTTTGTGATTTTTCCTTAATTTGTGATAATCAGTGTATATATATATGCCCAGTCTGTTACTAGTCTTCGTGTAAATTCGCTGATTGCAACCACAGCGGGAGGTGCACAACTACTTGCTATAGCGGTCTTATATACAAAATTTCAACGGTCTGAGGCTACTCGCTTTTGAGTTATGCCAGATACATACGTACGCACAGACGCCGCGAAAAAACTCTCTTCAGAATCCATTTTAAATCAGTTTAATTTTTGGCTATCCATTTTAAATCAGTTTTATAATTTTTGGCGGGGAAAGAGTCCGTTATTCTATCCTTACGTACAGATGTGAAGCAAAAACATCGTTAAACTGCATTCGATAGCGGTCAAAAGGGGTATTTTCGTTGAAATAGGAGACCCCGAAAACTTTCGCGATTATAATACTTCGTTTACTTCGGCAATCGGAAGTAAAAATATCTACGCCTGTTATAACTGTATTGCTACTGTTCCGCAAAGCCCAATAGTGACTTTACTGTAAGTCGCACGGAACATCGGACTACCTCCTTTCTATTTATTTTGTTTTACGTTACGTTACGTTACCTTACGATAAATTTAATAAATGTCCTGTTTGATTTATAGAGACTCCTTCCCTGAATACTTCATTCTAGTTTTATCACGAAAACTTAAGCATTGTACCAAAATTTTATTTGGGAATTCTTTCATTTGGGATGCCCTGTATTTCAGAATATTTTTTTTAATATTTCTTAAATATGATTACTTTAGTTAGTTACAGCAAACAGATATAAAGTAGTCTACTTGGGCGAGCGTTCATGAAATAATAATAATAATTTAAAAAAAGGGGGAAAGGGGGAATGCTGTTGCAGTCAGTTCGTTCTGCGATTGCATAGAGAACTCAAGAAGCGCAAACTGGTATTTCCCTCTATGCTAGCCGAAACCAGGCGGATCTTTCGCAAATTTTCTGTAACGCTTCAACGTAATAAGATTAAATTTAGACACGAATTAAAAATATTAATAAACGCATTAAAATGAAGAATAGAAAATCTGAAAGCTTTCAGATTTTATATTACGCCCATAAAGGCTTTTTTTTAACGTTTTGTGTGTTTCTTCGCACTTGAAACAAATAAAATTCAATTCAACAGCAATGTCATCTTTAGAATTTCTGATAGACAGTTTCCCACGCTGGAGATAAAAATGCTTTTTTTTTCGTACACTGTTGCCATTGCTCGCTTTGAAATTGTTGAGTTTCTTAGTCAAAAACTCATAAACGCTTTATA
Organism: Stegodyphus mimosarum; assembly: GCA_000611955.2. NCBI lineage: Eukaryota > Metazoa > Arthropoda > Arachnida > Araneae > Eresidae > Stegodyphus > Stegodyphus mimosarum. Next base: position 509,188 of record KK115759.1, on the reverse strand, counting down.
AAATGTGTAGATAGTAAAACAACATCCCGGTTCCGGCTTCCAGATGCCCATATTGAGGTGAAGACGTAAGTTATTTAAAACTGGATGGCTCTAGGTAACGTTATTTTATTATAATACGAGAAACATAGATACATTCATGTAGATTCTTCATTATTTAATTTCTTTACTTATAATACAGGGCGATAATACTTGGTGACAACAATTTGAAAAGTGATTCACACTTTTAAAGTTTTAGACGCAAAATGCCATATTATAGTAATAATTAAATTACTGTTTTGCTTTACTTTAAAAGCATTACTTCGTTGATAAATCTTGAGAATATATTGACTGTATAAAATGCTATTAGAGATTGACTGTTAAGAGATTTGTTGCTGTTTTTTAACTCACTGTACGAAGTAAAGGAAGTATTGTAATCGCGAAATATTTTGGGTGTCATATTTCAACGAAAGTATCCTTTCAACCGCTCTCGAAAGCATTCGAACGATGTTTTCCCGTGACATCCGTATGTACGGTCAGAATAAAGGAACGTTTTTGTCAAAAATTATTGTAAAATGGATTTAAAATGGATTCAGAGGGTGCATTTCCCTTTGTCTTTGCAATAGGCTGCCCAAATCGTATACATATATGTCATATATATATATATATATATATATTCCCTCTCTGTTACCTGACTCAGTGAGCTTATTTTTTTTTAATTTAAATTTTATTTTTTAAGCTGGTAAACTGTGCATTTTCTCTTTAAAAATGATTGACTTAGGTAGTTTTTATGTTCCGATTAAGGTTTTTATGCCTTTAGTTAATCTGCATGCAATAGTTGTAGAATTAAAGTTGTTTAAGTGCGGCTAAGCCTAATTTTTTTACCACCGCAGCCATATTTCTTTATATTTTAAACTAAGCAGAATAATAAATCAACTCTTTATGCACGTTCAGCGTCTTTTTGCCGAGTGGGGGCAAAACGAAACTTTAAAAATGGCGAGTTAAGCCTAACGAACCGTCATTTGTTTACATTTGAAACCCAGTAGAATAGTCAATTAAGTCAGTTTCTGCACCTTCAATGTCTTTTTGCCGAGTGGGACCAAAAGCAAACTTTCAGTTTTGGCCACCGAACAATCTGCCTTCTTGCTGCCGAATTGCTTGTTTTTGAGTAGAATTTCTAATTTTATTTGTAAAAATTGTTTTTTAACTGCTTTAACCGTATTTGGTGTTTTACGTTTTTCTGTATTTTACAATTTTTTATTGAAGATGTTTTGAGTTTTTATGTATTTTTACTTTGCCGTGAAGTGAGAACTGAATTAATTGAAAGAAAAATATATCTGTGATAAAATTCGAGGAAATGAATTTAAATGAAATGCACCAAAAATGTGTATACTAATTTAGCAGGCCAATACAAGCAAGTCACGTGATGTTCACATCAGTTTTTTTTTTATTCAGAATGCTAAAAAATAAAAATGTACGGACTGCGAATAATATACTTCCTTTCATTACTCTACACATAATAAACTTAATTATACATTTTTAAATATTATAATCAGATAAAAACGAAAACACGCTCTTTCTTTATAAAAAAGGAAAGAACAGGAATAACGAAATCGCATTTCGTTTATTTTATTGCATTATCTTTATTGTTACTGATATATGGAGAAAAATGAAATAATCATCTCGCTTGTTTTGTCTCAATACTGAAAGAGTTTTGTCTGAGAAGAGTCTTCAAAACGGAAAACTGCGTTTCGAGTCTGTTGTAAACGCGAAGTCAACATTCTCTTCAAAAAATGCGTGGATTTTCAGAGTCCATCGTGTAATAATAATACGTCATCTTAGCTGTCTAGAAACCAAGGCTAAACATACATTCAAAGCGTTCAGGTTTTAAAAATACTACTCCTCTCCACACGGGGAGAGAAAGAAGAAACACGGGGAGAGAAGTTGAAAAGGGGAGAAGGAGTAATAAGAAAAATTGCAATAAATCATTTTTATCTCCAATAAGTGACAGCGCAAGGAACATCGTAACTAGTTGAGTGCAAGGTTAACTTTTCTGGGAAGTCTATTTAAATGAGAGATGTGAAAAGCTAGTTTTGTAAAATTCTTTCAAGCAGATTTTACAACTAGCCATTATTAAATTTTATTTGCAATTTTAGCTGCTAAAAATGCGCAGGCGTTATTAACTCGGTTATAATTTTTATACAATATGTTCAGCAAAATATAGTACCATTTATTGCCATAAAATAAGGGGAGACAAAATGGAATAAAATGGAGCGCATAATAATAATGTAAGGTAAATTTGTAAGTGATATATTTACAAGGTGTTTCTTCTGCCTTCTTAGCATGCCTTCGTGGTGTCAGCACGCTCGGCGCGTATTTGAGAGGTCTGAGGTTCGAGTTCCGGCGAGGACATTGCTAATTTTTCATGTCTTCTACTTCGAAATACCTAATGTCTCTACAGCGGCGTCCGAACTAAAAAAGGTGGTGGATAACGATTCTCCACCACCAGGATCTGGCGACTGGGTCCCCTAATCCCCACTCGTCCTTTAAAAGGGGGGAGTATATAAGGTATTTTCTCCTTCCTTCCAGTATGCCTGCGTATGTGTAACGGTTGGCACACTCGGCGTGCATTGGAGAAGTCCGAGGTTAGTCCCGGCGAGGGCATTGCTCATTTCTTCCATTTCCTTGCTTCAAAAAAATCTTAGTCGCTGCGGTGGCGCCCGAACTAAAAAAAGGTCTTGGATGATAATTCTCCACGGCCAGGATTTGGCGATTGTGTTCCCTAATCCTCAGTGCCCTTTAAAAGGGTGAGTGTATAAGCTATTTCTCCCGCCTTCTTAGCATATCTTCGTGGTGTAACGGTCAGCACGCTCGGCGCATGTTCCAGAAGTCCAAGGTTCGAGTCCCGGCGAGGACATTGCTCATTTTTCATCCCTCCTACTCCAAAATAACCTAATGTCTCTACACATTCCTGTTGTTTTTCGTAAAAGATTTAAAATCAAATCATTGAATGAAACGAAAGGAGAAAAAGTCGAGAGACGTTAGACCTTTGTTTCAAAGATCATGAAAGTAGTGAATTAGTTTTAATTACTAATACTCATTATCACATTTTCACTAAATATTAAAACATATTTATTTCTTAAAGTAATCATTAAATTCGTGAAACAATGAATGACTAGAATTTCAAAGTTCATTGCATCTATGAATCGGAAAATCAATAATGCTTAAAGAAGTAAAAATTATTTTTTTAAGCAGTAACTTAATAATAAAGTTACATTTTTCTTAATTAACTGAGTTAGTTATCATTTTGTTAGCTAGTTACGATTTTTCAACTAAAATTAACCTCATTATCAATTCAAATTTAAACATTATTAAGCAAATATCTGGCTAACAGATACATGAAACGCTTGTAGGGTTTAACCTAATTTCATAACAGTTATTTTAAGTTTATGCATCTTTTCTATTCCTTCTAGCTTCAGCTTACAATTTCCTACCAGAATGCCCACTGGTTATCATAAATTAAGGGAAAATCACAAAAATCACGATTACTGAAAAAGTTAAATGTAGGATTTTATGAAACTTACCCACAATATGCAACACATAATAAGGTGTCAAATAACCTAAAAAGAAATTCCCAGACAATTATGGTAGTATAGAAATTATCACGTGTATAAAATGAACAAATCGAAGGTGTCAGTTTGCTATATTAAAAGTACCTTCAATATGGAATAGAATAGCCTCTAGAAGCAATGCAGAACATACAGCGATGTATGATGCTTTCGATTGTGCGGTCTATCAGTTCCATAGGAAGCGAGAACCATTGCTCTTGCAAAGCAGTTGCAAGCGCGGCAAGGGTCTGAGGGGGCGGATTGAGAGCAGCTAGACGTCTTCCTTAATCATCCCCAACGTGTTCGATAGGATTCAAGTCCGGGGATCGAGCTGGCCACTCCATGCGCATAAATGTTTCCTGTTGAAGATAATCATCTACGATGCCAGCCCTGTGTGCTCTTGAGTTGTCGTCCCGTAACAGGAAAGCATCATCTATTGCCCCGGCATATGGACCAACATAAGCATCAAGGATGTCATCTCTATAAACCTGAGCATTCACGGTTCCCCTTGGAAAGACATGGAGGTCTGTGCGTCCACCCAGAGAAATTCCATCCCAAACACAGACACTGCCTCTTCCGTATGCATCTCTTTCACGAATGTTTGACGAATGATAACGGATTCCAGGTTCTCTCCATATCAAATAACGCCACTATCGCTTTCTAGACTAAACCTGGACTCATCTGTAAAGAGAACAGCCCTCCATTGCTCAGGTGTCCAGTCGACTTGTTAGCGTGCCCACTGCAAACAGTCCCTCCTCTGGCGCGACGCGAGCGGCACGCAAATGGCTGGTCGTCTCGCATACAGACTAACTTCGTGAAGCCTTCTGACGTGGACACCAATCTTCTGGTGGCTGCAGCAAGGGATGATCTAAGAAGAGTCCGAGAAACGGTTCTATTCCTGCGTGCACATAATGTCAAATATCAGTCATCGGCGCTCGTGGTAGCAGTTGGCCGTCTTTGGCTGAACCTTCTAGATGCCGAATGTATGGTTTGAAATTGCCTCCAAACCACAGAAGGACACACATTTAGCCGTCTGGCCACTTCTGTTTGACTTTGTCCTGCCACTAGTCTCCCAGTGGCTCTCCCATCGTAGTTCTGCAGGCGAATGATGCCTGGAGGTCATTGTTACGAATTGGCTGTCTCAGGTTTCTGATGTCACTACTCTGATGTTCTTACTCTCAAACATGGACTTTTATGATCCTCGCAGATGACGTATTCTGAGTTCAACGCCACTAATTTGCATATTGCAGTTTTACTCAGCTACTCTTACTTGGCAATATATTCAATTATTACACGGTTTGGCTTATTTTTGTGGGAGTTGTAGCTATTTTTGTGATTTTTCATAAATTTACGATAACCAGTGCATTTTCTGAAACGCGGTTAATGCAAATGTGTAAGAGTAGTATTTAAGTCGATGTTTCACTGACTTCATTAGAGAGCCCGAGTTCCTGACTAGCGCGCATTTCCCTTTGGCTACGTCTCTCTCTAAGCTATTGCTACGCTCGGCCGTACTTTAGGCCCTTGTTTGGCTTCAACGATATAATTGAGATTTAAATGCCAACTACTTAGAATCTTGATAGCTTCTATATCTTTCCGTTAGCTTTAGTTAAGCTTAGTTAGTTTAAGTTAGTTTAAGTTAGCTTAAGTTAAGCATATTTACTCGTATTTTGAGAAATAAAGGTTAGTTAACCCTTCTTGAGTCTCTGTTCACAGACTTTAGCGATTATTCGCTTATCAGTGTTAGGGGTTTTCGATGATTCAACTGTGAAATAAGATGTTGAAACCCCACAAGCTTGTCAGTTGAAACTGAGAAATGTACTAAGCCCTTATGGCATTCTCACTTTTACTCTGCTAAATTAAATGCCGAGAAATCTAGTGAACTGTTACGTGAATTATCGCTTAGTTCCAAATAACAGGAATCTTAAACTCACGACCGGCTTAGTACACTTCGCGCACTCAAAAATCAAATAGCCAGTCGACCCTTTCTTCGGGCTTACAACAAAGCCTCCACTTGGGCTTAAACTCAAAAATAAGAAATAAGAAATAACTAAGAGATTTAGCCGAAGCTAACACAAGCTAGTTTGCCGTTAGTTTAAGACTAGCCGGCGAACTATCAAGAGGCACATAATACACTGCCAAGCGTAACAGCACTTAGACAGAGCCCACATGCAAACACGCTCTACTCAGAATTCCTAGCTCTCTCTCACGAAGACAGTTGAACTTTCCTTTAATACTATTTCTTCCTCCTTTGCATTCAACGCAATTTTAAAAACTCATTCTGGTAAGGAGTTGTAGGTTAAACGAGGCGAGATAGAAAGCTCAACTAAATAAAAATAACTATTATAAAATTAAAATATACCTTACACCCTAATATAAAAGAAAATATCTAGTTTCCTGATAAATGATGTGTTATGCGAAAAACAGTTTACGGAATTAAAAATTCTCATGTGTACACCACATGACTTCCTCGTATGGAATAATAAATTATACGCAATTTTCCTGCATTTCATTTAAACTTATTGGATTGAATTAAATCTACTTCGTCGACAGCGCGTAAACCACAGTAGAATAAATGCACTCTCTAAAATTCGCTATATTTGTTTGCCAAAGCAGCACTCTGGCGCTAGCTTCACTACAGCGTTACCTCATTCATTTTATAACTCAGAATGCACAAAAATTATGTTTATCATCTGGAAAATTACCTAATCGTTGCCACACGTTCTATTTAAATACCATAATAAATCTAAAGCGGCGTGTGAAAGAAATTAAAAAACCAACAAAAAGAAACAGTTTTTCACAGACGATTCAGTATTTATCATTCAATTAACTCAATTCTCACTTCGCGACAAGGCAAAAATACATAAAAACTCAAAATATCTATATTAAAAATTACGAAGTAAATTTTAAACACTAATTTCCTCGAATAAATTCCTGAATCGATCAAGCATGCTTTAATTCGCAATAATAAAAGAAGGCCTTATCTTTGTTGTTGCGAAGCTTAGTTTCTGTAGATTGGCAACAAATCCACTATTCTGTTAAGTTTCAAATGTAAACAGGTATGGTTGCTAAGCTATAAAAATTAGGCTTATCCACACTTAAACAAGTTTTAAATTGTTGATAATTCTATTATTCTTACATGCAAATTTACTAAAGGCATTAAAACCTTATCGGAAGGTAAGAACAACATAATTCAATCATTTTTAAAGCCAAAAATGCACAATTTGATAACATATAAGAATAAAAAACTGAGCTCACTGAATCGAGTAACAGAGTGGATATATATATACATACATTTATATAGATTTGGTGCGGCCGATCGCAACCAAAATAGGAGGTGCCCATCTGCATGTTATAGCAGTCCTATATACAAAATTTCAACGTTCTGAGACTACTTGATTTTGAGTTATGTGAGATACATATGTAGGTACAGACGCCACAAAAAAAAATCTGTTTAGATTTCATTTTAAATCAGTTTTACAATTTTGGGGGGAAAGTGTCCTTTATTCTGTTTCTACCTACAGATGTCATGTAAAAACATCGTCAAATTGCATTCGATAGCGGTCAAAATGGATATTTTCGTTTAAATATGATACCCGAAATTTTTGGCGATTATAATAGTTCCTATTTACTTCGTACAAGGAAGTAAAAACGAAAGATTAGGCTCAAAACATTAATTGAGGTATCACATTTTGCTTTCATAATTGTCAGAATACACTTATACAAAACATCAATCACTAATCAAATGTATTGTATATTGATGTTAAATAATCAGTCTTTTTCCTTCACTGCTATGCACAGTTTGCTTATACCGTAGGAGATTATACTTTAATACTTTGCAAGAAAGAAAACACTTTCATTTAAATTACCAAATTCTGATACTTTGTTTCCTTTATTTATTTATTTATTTTATGTCTCATTAATGAATTCCGTGGTATGAGTCTAATCATTACATTTAAAGAAATTAAATAATGAAGAATCTGCATTAAATGTATGTAAGTTTCTTATGCTGTGAAAAATCAACGGTACCTAGAGACATCTAGTTTTGAATAACGTTATCCTCCATTCTAATATAGGCATCTGGAAGGGAATTTGGAATTTTTTTTATTATCTCTTTCATATTTTGTTAAACTTTAAGGCCTGTTTCATGAACAAACTCAACGACTTCTTCAAAGCGAACAATGGCAACACTGTACGAAAAAAAAATTATTTCCAGCGCGCCGTGTATCGGAAATTCTAATGATATGCTCTTTTTAAATTATTTTGCGATATTGCTGTTGAATTGAATTTAACGGTTTAAGTACGAAGAACATGATATTTGGTAAATAAGGGTAACACGTAAAACGTTAAAAAAGAAAAACTTCCTTTTGGGCGTAATATAAAATCTGGAAGCTTTCAGAATTTTTAAAAGTTTTTTTTTTAATTTTGTTTAATTGAATTTTGCATTTATTAACACCAATACTTAACCAATTAATTTATTGTCAGTAAACCAATATTCGTTTATTAGAAACTTCGGAATTTAAAAAATACTACTTTCTTGATTACAAAGAATTTTATTCATAAAAATGCGCATACGTTTAGATTGAGAATTTTATTTTACAAGGCATTTTGCTCGGAAAAATTCAAATAAGTTTAAATTTAGAATTGTAGGCATTTAAACCTTTTGCACATTAGTAATTTATTTATACTTCGAAGTTTATTCAATTTCCATTATTTTTTATTATAATTTGTTGAGATTTATAATAAATTTTTAGTATAAAAATCCATTGATGCATTTTTAGTGCAATTTTGTGTGATCAGTCATGCTCCGTGCATTATACATCTTCTGATACATAAAACGTCTCACAAAGATGATCGGGCACAATAATATTTTTACTTTTTTAAGTAATAGAAGAAAAGCTTTGCAGTAAACTAATAAAGAACCCTTTGAATACATATTTTCATAGCTATCTCTTTGTGCTGAATAAAAATTTATTCAGCACAAATTTGAACGAAATATTAATTTCGAATATAATTAAGAACGAAATGGCAAATTTAAAAAATAGCGTTTTAGACTGAAATGGAAGAAAATATACAACAAAATTAATTGGTCATTTTCATAATTTCTAATTAAAATCATTTGCAATAAATAAAAAACGAAATTTTATGGAATTAGTTTGGATGCAGATGCTCGGCAAAACGCTAAAAATTGTTTACATTTATAATTCGAATTTTCTTTTTAGAAAATATTCATTAATTTACTGTTTTGTTTGCAATGGCTCGGCCACGAAAGGAAACATCGTTAGAAACCCGCAAATTAGTTATTGATTTCCATCAAAAGAAAGGGAATTCTATTAGAAAAATTGCCTATTTACTTAATTTAACTGATTCTACAGTTTTTGGTACGTGCACGAACTCAATTAATCCATAATAATAATATAATATGTTCATTATAATGTAGATTTTTTGTGGCAACAGTGATGTTTTGGTTTCTTATGCTTTGAGCGTGACAATGCACGTAATGTTCTTTCATTGATATGTTTAGAATGTTAAATAAATAAGTTCGTTGTTAATTAAAAAGCAAAATATAATACTTAAAATATAATAAATATATACTTTGCGAAATATAATAAATATATACGAAGTTATTAAAATAAGTTAAGAAATTGATTAATTTCAAACATAAGATACAGAACCGTATTCAGAACAAAAGAAGACCTGAAAAACCATATAAGTTATCTAATGGAATGAAACGCTTTATTCAACGGAATATTAACCCGCGGGAAAGCGAGTGGGGTGTATCATACTCCAAGTCTACAAGAAAAGTGGTATATTCCTAACTTGTGAAACTGAAATTTTGTACTACATCCAGTAGCTGAGTTTCTAGTAGTGAGTGACTTTCAGGACCAAAGCTGTATGCAAGTAAAGCGTCGGCACTCCCATACTGTAAGATGACGCCAAATTGCAGCGCCATTCCACTGCAGTGGTGGCGATGTAAACTAAATCTCTTCCCCTCCTCCTCTCCCCTGCAGTGACGTCATGGAGGTTGGAAGTAAGATGGAGAGGCCGCAATGAGTTTTGACACGATTGAATGTAAATATTTTGCAATTGCGTCGTAATTATATATATAAATGTATATATTTTCTATTTGTACAGTATTTCAGAGTCCTAAGTGTACGAAAAGAATACATTTTTAAGCAAAGTTTATTGTTATTAACATTAAAATTATGCATTATTTCTTCTCCACTTACAGAGCTTCTACCTAAAATACTTTCTCAAATATGACATGATTTTTTTAGCTTCTGAGGCATCTTTTAAATGAAAAAAA
>KK115759.1:472435-498500 GCA_000611955.2 Stegodyphus mimosarum | reverse complement strand
TTTTATATGTTCAGCTTGCATATACCCTTTCCAAGGATGAACATTTGCACGTATAAAATAAATAAAATATGCAAGATATTACATTAATTTTCTTTTCCCTCTAAATTATCCATTATAAAAGTCACCTGCGAATTTATAAGGCAAACATTAAAAATGGTTGCAAATACTTAGTGTCAAATATTTAACTTATTTCCATGCAGGTTTACTTGTACTGAAATGGATTGCAAAATGCTACAAACGCATAATGCACAAAATGACTATCATTTAATTAAAATATAAATAAATTAAAGAACACTAATTAAAATATAAATAAACATATACATTAAATTAATAAAAATTATTGTTATTATTATAATTTTTATCGTCTTACTAAAATGTCGCCAAACTACCAGTTACCATATTCCAAAGATTAGCCAAAATTGGTTCTGAAAAGAGCTTTTTGTAATTAAAAAGTACAAAATTAATAAGTTACAAATAACACAACCAAAGCACGTTAGAAGCTAACAAGATTTCGGTAGAATCAAACAAACAACCAAATCAAAACAACCAACGACTGAAAAGAAAAGGAGCATGCGCAGTTTTACTGATTGTGTTTCCACATCGCCACCGCTACGAGCGCTGCGGTCGTTACGAAGCGCAATTTCTCCCATTGAAGTGCCGACGCTTTACTTACATACAGCTTTGTTCAGGACTGCTTTTCCGTTGCCTGCGTGTTTCAGAAAAAGATTTGTCGATATTTTACTGCATCTGGGGTGTGACACACCCCACGCGCCTGTCCACGTAAGTGTTTTTCTGACTGAATATTTATTTAAAGAAATTTATTTCTAAGTCACAATAAATATTTCTACTCGCAAGCCATTTTAAAGTATTTGAAATTAAATTTTAAAAGATTTCTAAGCGCATTATGGCAAAAAGAATGACTGCCTATGAATGCCTATTGAAAATGCAACGGCTGTCAGACTGATTAGAAATATCTGAAAGTGAAGAAGATTCTGAAGAAGATTTCGGAAACTGAAAATGAAAGTAGGAATATTTTCTACACTGCTTGGTTTTGAAAAAGATGAAGCATTCATTTCTTACGTTCCTGAAAAAAGGAAAAACTGTTTTTATGCTTTTAACATTACATAACGATGATGGTATAGATGACACTACTGGAGAAAAGAAAGCGCCAGAAATTATATATTTTTATAATACGACTAAGGAAGCGGTGCATATTGTGGATGAAATGGCAGCAAGTTATTCAATTGCCAGAACAACAAGAATGTGGCCAATGATAATTTTCCTTCCTGCACTGAATGTTGCTACAATAAATGCTCGAATTATATTACTTTCAACTGCTAATCCACCAAGCAGATACAGAAGCAGATGTCTGTTTTTGAGGGACTTAACATTACAATTAACAAAAAAAAAAAATATATTAAACAACGAATCAGAGATTGATACTTTACCGAGAAACTTACGTACTGCATGCAAAAGAAGAGCAGAAGTTTCGAGGAATAATTCAAACGAATATACGAAATCCGAAGCAACTAAGTATAAAAGTTGCGATGAAAGCCCTGGAGCCAAGGACAGAAGACCGCGAATGCTATATTTAAAATGTGAAAACCTTCTGTGCTAAGAACGCGTGAATGAATTTTGTTCAAAGTGTAAACAAATAAAATAAGTTGCATTGTGTATTAGAGATGCAATAAAACAGAGGTATGATGTTTATTTTGTTATTACTTTCCTTTATCTTAATTTTAACTCTCTGTAAGCTTATTTTGCAAATTAATGTTTTGTAACCCAAGTCTTATTCGCGTAATATAAAAGAAAAACAGCTTTAAAACCAAATAAAACTGTTTTTACCGTATTTTAAACATTGGAGTATGTGATATCCCATGCGCCCACTCTAGTAAATTTTCTTGATGCTCCTTCTGCAGAGTTAAAAAAAAACCCAAGACTGAGTACTCCTAAATTGTTACGGAACTTCGTGAATTATATGGAATATGTGTAAATCAAGAAACTGTAAGAAGAGTAATATGATCTGCAGGATATCATGGGCGAGTAGCAGACAGAAAATTTTAAAATTTTATGTAGGTAAAAGAAAAAGGGGGAAAACTTCGCCTCGTTTTTCCAAAATCGATGAAACAAAGAACACTCGACTACTGGAAAAAAATGTTGTTTGTTGATGGAAGCAAATGTAACATCTTTTCGGCTCAGATGGACGAGCGTTGGTGTGAAGAAAGCCAAAAGAGGAGCTTCCGAAGCAAACCTTAATATCAAATGTTAAACATGGCGGAGAGGAGTTATGGTATTGGGATCTATGGAACATTCCGGTGCTGGTAATATAGAGTTTGTAGATGGTATACTGGATCAGTATAAATACTTTAACATCTTGAAGCGAAATTTGGCATCGTCAGCACAAAAACTTAATATACAAAATAGTTTTAAATTCTACCTGGACAATGATCCAAAGCATACTGCCCACAGTGTCAGACTGTGCCTGTTATATAAGTGTCCAGAAGTAATTAAGGTACCAACCCAATCGCCAGATCTTATTGAACATATCTGGCAGAATTAGAATCGAAAAGTCGAAAACAGAGCATATCTTCGCGGCAGCAGCAGTGATTGAAGAGGAGTGGCAAAAAATAAGTCCAGAAATAACAAACAAACAAAAAATTGCTGTTGAATTATCGCTGAATTTAATATACATGTAAAAGAAAAGGCACTTCTTTCTCTGACAAACACTATTTTTATGCACAGATACATAAAACATTACAAATTAAAAAATGGGCAATATTCATAGAGTAATATTATATTCATAGAGTCAATGCCCAAAAGATTAAATGAAGTTGTAGAGTCACTAGGTTATTTAAAAGCAGAAGATGTGAAAAATGAGCAATGTCCTCGCCAGGACTCGAACCCTCTCGAATACGCGCCGAGTGTGCTGACCACTGCACCACGAAGGCATGCGAAGAAGGCGTGAGAAACACCTTATATACTTCCCCTTTTAAAGGGCGACTGGGGATTAGGGGACCCAATCGTCAATTCCCGGTGGTGAAGAATCATCATCCACCACCTTTCTTAGATCGGGCGCCACTTCTAGAGACATTGGGTATTTTTTGAAAGCAGGAGAGATGAAAAATTAGCAATGCCCTCGCCGGGACTAGTACCCGGACCTCTAGAATACGCGCCGAGCGTGCTGACCGCTACACGACGTCATGCGAAGAAGGCGGGAGAAATACCTTATAAAGTGAACAAGTTGTGAGGATTTTAAGTTTTACTAACGTTTATTTCATTTTAAAGCTTTACTATCTTCTCTTATGTTCCACATCCGGCCAGAATAAGCGCGAATAGATTCAGTGTATGCAAATGAGGTTGCATAATTTAGAAGTATTTAAGACATGGCTTTTAGCCCTGAGAGAAGTGAAAGAGAGATTTCTCGCGGCCTTTACCACGCGTGTGATTTTCGTTGTCTGCCTTTAAGGCCATAACTTAGTTCTCGCTGATATTTGAAGACGTATTGTAGTCTTTGCATTCTTTTCCTACATGCGTAGTAGGAAAAGGCCAATGTTTGAGTTACTATTTTCTGTAAAGCATCTTAGTTCTTATTTAGTTTAGTTAGTTTATTTCTTATTTTCTACGTTTTAGACCATAAGTGCTGGTCAACACAAGACAATGTGCCTTCATTGATTGTCACTCATAATTACTCACTTCATTAATTGCCATTAACTCTTCCATTAATTACCAATGCATCATCAATAATTGTTGCCTAATATTACTCAAGTTATTAACTACTTAGATCAACGCACTTATGTGTCCAACGTCCCTACCTTTAAGTATACCATCCCTTTTCTTGTAAGAAAAGCTATTTAGGATAACACAGGATTATATGTTAATATTAATCGCCATCTATCGTATTACTGCACAGGTATGACTTTCTGTGCATCATTTCTATTAATGTATCAGTGTTTGAACGTATCACTTCTATTAATGTATGTATTGTCATGTAGTGTATGTATTGCCATTATTGTGCAAGTATAGTTCGACCGTCTGAAACGCAACCCTGGCTGGCATTCTGCCAAAACACATAGACTCGTCCAAAAGGGGCGTTGTTATTTGCTGCGACGTGAAAGCTCAGGTAAAAATCTTCTTTTCTCCGGAAAGAGATAAGCTGGAGGGAAAAAAATTACCCATCTTCACACCCTATTTTGAGAATAATTCGGTCAGAATTGCGCATGCGTGTTTGCTCTCATGGTCGCAGATGAGGCGGTCGAACTATAGCATTTCTATTAATGTATTCTGTTAATGTATGTATTGCCCATTGTTCTATTAATGTAAGCATTTCTATAAATGCATGTACTGCCGTTATTGTGCAAGTGCCATTTTCAGAGTATCATTGCTATTAATGTATAATTGTTTATGTAGAGCCACATAGGATGATACACGATTACATGTTATCATTATTTGTTATTTTCTGCACTAATGCACAAATATCATAATCAGTGTATCACCTAGATTAATGCATAAGTGTTTATTGTTTGTTTACCTATACCTATGCATGTATTAATTGTATGTTGAAGCATGTACGCAAAGTTTGGTCACGCCAAAACCTCGTATTCAGCATTACTAAATTCCCGATGCAGCCCTCGTGCTCTAGATATGTGCGGGTACCGGACGACACCCGATTTGTCATACAAAGCTGTGAAGGTGTCCGATCCTGTCTCCAATCACCTATCACCATACGTGCTGGTCTCTGTATCCCGAAGAGCGCCTGTACGTTTTGAGAAATAAAGGGTAAAGTTAACCTTTCTTATTTGCGTTGTCTGTTCCACGCACACACGAACATAGCTTTGAGTAAGCTCCCTCTTCTTATTCAGGACTTCAGTTATGTTTGCAAAATCAACTACACTGATGAAATAAATTAGGAGAATTTTCATATTTGATCTACGATCTCCAGAACTACTGGGCAGATTTTTAATAAAATTTGGTGGGAACATAGCTTGATATAATACAAACAAAATAAACATTCAACATTTATAATAGACACGCATGTTCGTGTGTAACACTCATGGGAGTCTGAAGGCCTGAAACAGAGCTTGCAGAAGACACACAAGAAATGGGTTAATAGGGGGTATGATCATTCCCATACAGGCCTGCCAGCGTGATGTCATACTGGAAATAAGGCAGTTTATCAGTGCCTGTGGCAATTGATCCGACTCATTCAGAACGCGTTTTTCAGTTCCTGGATGGTTCTCGGAAGGGAGTTGCAATTGACATACTCTTTAGGGCTGACGTATGGAGGTCTGGCTGGCCGATCGATCCGGCGAATATCCTCCCTCTCGAGAAATTCGTCGACCAGAAGAGATGTGGCCTCGCAACATCTTTGCTATCTTATCTTATTATTATAAGATGAACTCGGGGCCCACTGCACCCCGGAAAAGGCGAACATAGGGCTCTAAGGCCTCATCCCTATACCTCACATCATTCACAGAGCCGCTGACAAAGACGTGGAGAGGTGTGCGGGCATCCAACATGATGCCTGCCAAGACCATTACACCGCCACCCCAATAAATGTTGATTTCGAGGACATTTAGGTTAGGTAGCGGGTCCCTGGCTCTCTCCATATGAAAAGTAGGCGAGAATCGCTGTTTAAGCTAAAACGGGACTCATCGGTGAACAGAACGGTCACCCATTGCTCCGTATTCCAATCACTATGCTGCCTGCACCATGCTAATTGGACTCTCCTGTCCGTAGACGTGAGCGGGACGCAAACAGCTGGTCTTCTGACAAACAATAATCTCTCATGCAGTCTTTTGGAAACAGTCACCCTTGTTACACGGGTTCCTATGGCTGTATACAGGTCCCGAGAGTGCTGAGAAGCTGTAGCCCCTCTGTTACGTTTCGCTAAAATGGACAAACAGCGACCTTCTCTGGCCGTCATGGCTCTTGGACGACCTTGCCCAGGCTTTCTCTCGATGGATCCAGTATCCTGGAACTGTTTCCATAGGTTACACACCACGCTGGGCGTTAAATTAAACTCTCTGAATATCTGGACTCGCGATTGGCCTGCCTCTAGCCTCCCCAGAATTCGCCACCTCATTCCATCATCTAAACGTTGGTGGTTACTAATTTTTACGGTTCAGATGTGAATTTAACCGATTGCTGCAAGATAATACCAAGAAATTCGCCGAGGTGTGCTAGCGAACGCAGTTCGTCTTGCCCTCCATGCTTATGAAGCCTGTTTTTCTACTGGCTCCGCCTACACACACATGTACGCCTTGTGATTTGCCGTTCAGGACTTGCATTTTTATCTAGAAGCAGTAGCTTTTCCTTCAGTTCAGTTCTTTTCATGCAATTCGATAAAATATGCAAATTCTCTTAATTTATTTCACCAGTGTAGAAGGAATAGTAGTTCTGGCAAAGTGTAAAGTTTATCCGTTACTAAAAGTGTCCGATTATTTTGTGAGATTATTTTTCCTCATTAAACAAACGATACTGATTTTTTTAATTTAATTTTCATCTTTTCGGCATGTACTATTAAAAAAATATTGTATTTATACATAATTAAAATAAAAGCCTTTCTTTTCGTTTTAATTTATTTTAGTTTCTATGCTCATTAAAGAACAGGAAAAATCAAAGTGCCCGGTCATTTCTGTGAGCCACCGTACATGCAATCAACTAGTTCGAGGTCAAAATTTTGCTGAATCATGACTTTGAGCACTTAGCTGCCGTGCCATGCAGTGCTCTCAGAAAGCAATCAGCGTAGGAGAAACATCCAATCCATCGGAAGTGATTGAAAGTGTTGCTACTTTACCAACGCAGAAGCACTTCGCCCTGCTGCTAAGGTAACAATGAAACCGATCGATCCGATCAATACAGAGAAAGAAAAACGATTTTCATGATGATATTTCTTACGAACCCACGATCTCATTCTAACAACAGCCTCATAATTGGATAAAAATAAGACAATCTTAATTTCGAAAAATTTGTAAGTTGTTTCATCTCGAAGGTCATCATAACTAGAAAGAGAGGAAAATGTAATAGTATTTTATCGATATTTGCCGCGATATGCAAGTTCTTTTTGTTACTTCAGTTATAAAAAGTGCATATGTTGTCCGTAATCTCAGAAAATCATTGAATTAGAAAAGAATATGGATCGGTATGAGTTTGTTTTAGCAAGAAGGCTCTTGATTATACACTCGTTCCCATACACCAAAGACGCATGAAACAGGAGCACGGAAAAATTGAAAAAATTGAATATAAAAAGATAAAACAGTTATAAACCTCATTACAATTACAATAACTAAATCAAACTCGAAAATGGAGTAACAAATAACTACGTTAAGCATTGTTGTTGTCGTCTCCATATTGCATGGAAGAATGGTTGCAAGAGCCTACTCCAAAGAGAGGCTAGATTTCTATTTTCCACCCCAATTTTAAGGGAAAGCACCCCGAGGTGTGGTCCGGAGTGCATATAAGCACTCTGCAGCGCTCCACGCGCATAGGAAAAAAATCCGTACTTGTAACTGGACATACTTTCCGGTGATGTCATTTTCTCTTGGCGTAATGGAGTTTAGGTTGGATTGTTACCATTTTGTTTCCGTTGAATGACGCGCATGAGAGACACGGAAGCATGAAAATTATCGTTTGTTTTCTTTGAAACGCAAAAATTTAGCTGCAGTGTTCTGTAGATGGCTTTCTGTTTCATGGAATAATAAAACAGTAAAATCTTTCAAAGGTTCTATTAATATTAGAAACAATCTTAAGCGCTTAGATTATATAAATAGTTGAGTTCGTGAATTTAGTGCAAGAACCAAAACGTGACGATTTCGATCCAACTGTAAAGGCATTGTGTGCCATTAAGTACATTATTATTGCAATTTTGTTGCATTCTGTTCCTTTCCCACTGCAGAACATATTTCCTTTGCAAATGTTATGTTACTTCTATGTTAGTCTTCATGTGATTTCTAATATTCTGTTGCCTTAAATGAAAGAAAAAAGTGCATTCAGTAATGTCGCTGAATTTAATATACGTGTATAAGAAAAGAAACTTACTTCTCTGACAAGCACTATTTTTATGCAAAGATACAAAAGATGTTACAAATTAAAAAATGGGGAAATATTCATACAGTAATACACTCACTTCCAAAAGTTAAGCACGGAGAGGAAAATGCTAATTTTCGGAAGCCAACCAGAACTGAAGAGGATACAATTCGCTGAAGGGGTAGATGGAAGTATGCAAATACCTTAGGTAACAGCCAATCGCGCTTTCATGTCAAGAAATATGCAAAAACGGCAGTCTTACAAAAAGTCAGCTTTATGTAGGATTACAGAAGTTGATTCAAGTGCTGATAGAAGGTGTTTAATACTTTCGTACAATTTGTTTTCAAGACATACGTGTTTCTATGACTTCCAGAAGACGAATGGAAGATTCTGAGCGCTGGCGTGATGTGGGGCACATTGAAGCAGGACAGTCGATCTCAGATGTTGCTCTTTTCTTCGGCGTTCATCATTCTGTAATTTCAGATTTATGGAAACAATTCCAAACCACACAGACAGTTGCCCGAGGGCCCGTAGCTGGTCGCCCAAGGGTTACAACCCCCGCGGAAGATAAATCTTGCTGTTGCATCCAAGCGGAATCGCAGAGCGACCTCCACACGTGTGACATTTATGGTTACAGCGTCCATTGGTAAGGCGCTATCTGCAGCTACTGTACGCCGAAGATTACATGTGAGTAGACTGTACGCCCGGGTACCTCGAGTTTGTGTTCCTCTATCCGTCCAGTCAAGAGAGGCACGACTGCAGTGGTGCCGGCAACATCTCAGTTGGAATATGTCTGACTGGGGCAATGTCATGTTTACTGATGAGCCAAGATTTACTCTGGAGCCAGATGACAAGCGTATAAAGATATGGCAGGCACAACGAGCACGAAATCAGTCCCAAAACATCACCGAATATCACGCATTACGAGGCGAAAGCAATATGCTGTGCGCAGGGATTTCATTAGGATACCGCACCGATCTGTACATCTTTAAACGGAGTTCTTTGACGACTGTCCGGTATCGAGATGATGTCCTAAAACGCATCGTGAGATTGTACGCTGCTGCAGTTGGGCCTACTTTTGTTTTAATGGACGATAACGCACGTCCCCATAGAGCTGACATCGTCGATGACTACCTGGAGAGTGAAGGAATTTCGCGTATGGCGTGGCCAGCATAATCGCCCGACCTTAATTCATCGAAAATCTTTGGGATACTCTCGGCCGTGCCGTATTTTCACGTTTCCCACCTCCAGCCACTCTTATTGAGCTGGAAACTGCTCTACAAGAAGAATGGCGATTGCTTAATTCTGCGGTGGTTGACCACCTAATTGAAAGCATGGTCACAAAGTGTAAACTTTGTATATAGATGAAGGGGGATCACATATTCTATTAATGTCCTTTTTTTCATTTTATGCTGTTTATTTTCACTTTATACATAATTCTGTTTAAGTCTCTAGTGTGACATTATCTGATAACTTACAAAAATTTAATATTGTTTTCATTTCTGTATATAATTATTGATTTTGTTTTATTCATAAATATATATGCTACTTTCCTGCCGAATTTTGGGTCAATTAAAGCAGCATTTGTTGATTTTGCATTTTACATCTTCGTGGTTAACTTTTGGAAGTGAGTGTATATGGCGGCACTTAATTTAACTTCTAGGTATTTTCGATGGACATGAAGGCGGAGCATGTGCCAAAAACGTCATTTATCACAAAATCGGCGGAACATGCGTTTCTAAATCGTCATTTGGGTGATGCGATTCTTCCAAGGTGTTCCAAATGGTGATGGATATAGTTTTGAGACACGTACTGGATAGATCAGTTTACATCCGCTTAAATGAAAAATTAATTAGTAAGTATCATACAGCTTCTTAATTTAAAGGCTTCTGTACTGAGTTAATTCGTGACTACAGGTTCTTAATCGAACGTAGCTTTATTCCAATTCATCCATACTAGTCTTTTGACTCTCTTTCTGTTTATATAGAGGGTGAATCTGAACAAAAGGACAAAACTTTAGGGGATGATAGAAGGCAGCTATGCGAGCAATACTCGTCATACAATATATGGTCGGAACATAAAGGGTGAGAAGTTAGGTGGCATTGTAAATGAATGGTATAAAAAAAATCGGTCCTCGAACCCAACGCCATTTTTTATAGTGGATTGCCCAGAGGATTGCTGGTTATGCGAACCACGAAATTTCCCGGGCGGTAGGCTAGTCGAAGTGGTCCCATAGCTTGGACACTAAGATCACCGGCTCTCTCGTGTTTGGATTTCTTCCTGTGGGGCCATATGAAAAGCCTAATCTTCGAGTTTCCCATTGAAACCAATATGGATCTAGTCGCCAGGATCCCCACTGTTGCCGGCGATATTCGAGAAATCCCTGATGTCTTCGCAAATGTGCGTCTCTGTTTAACGTCTCCTTGCTCTGAAGAACACTTGATCACCCATCCTCAAAGAAGGGACAGAAAACCCTCTTCTCGCCTCGGCCGGAAAAGGGGAGCGGACTCCTCCCTTGGTCGCAGATGGGAGTAAAGAGGTGATTGAGATGTGGAAGAGAAAAGAGCGGACGCTGGTTTGCCCGCTGCACTGTAGTGAAAACGTATTTTAGTTTTCTCAAAAGTAATCTGTACGTAGTTGTATATAGAACTAAATATTTAGCCTAGAACAGGTCTTGCTTATTTGAACAAATCATGATTATGGTACAGCTTCAATCGCTCCTATCCCGTAGGTGTGAAGCCTGCATTACAGCTAGCGGAAGGTCTTTTGAGCAATTTCTATGAGCATATTCTCCTAATAAAATGTTTTCTGAAGTATTTGCTCTCATTCATGTGCTAATGCTTTAAATGTAACAATGGAAAACTACCCTTTAACTTCTCACCGCTTAATTTAGAAGTCAAACAACAAAAATCAGCGTTATATTTTCAAATTTTCGCAGGACTAGTTTCGATAGTTTTATCGAACCCATCATCCCCAGCTGCAAAAGCGCAAACGAACGAGATAGATAATATAATTTATTCTCCCATCAATAAAATTCGGAGTTCCATACTCAAGGACCCCATTCCAGATATGAATTCCTGGGGTATTTACAGGATTCCTTGCCAGTGTGGTTTAATTTACATTAGCCAAACCAAGAGAGCCTTAAAATTTCGCGTTAAGGAACACGAGGCATATGTTAGAAAAAAGGAAACACAGAAGTCTTCTGCTCAACAACATTGGTCCGAAAGTCACACTTTCAATTTTTCTGCTGTCAAAATTATTCAAAAAACATCTTCCATTGGTGAACTGGATTTTCTAGAGGCATTTCACATTCAAAAAATAGTTCTAGTTAACGACTCTAATTCCAATCTACCTTTGCCTTCGGCCTTTAAAGGAATTATGTTTTAGTTCTGGTTTCATCAACAGATGGCGCCAGTAGCTTGTCTCCTGTCCAGGCTTTATTATCTTACCTTATCTAATCATTATATCTTATCTGGTTCATTTGTGCTTTTGCAGCTGAGGCTGATGGTTCGGTAAAACCATCGAACTAGTCCTGTGAAAATTTGAAAATATAACGCTTATTTTTGTTATTTGACTTCTAAATTAATATTTGTTTGGCGTGTTATTGTATCTTTCTCACCTCTTGCCTTACGACCATACATTCTATGACGAATATTGCTCGCATAGCTGCCTTTTATCACCCCCTATAGTTTTTCCATCTTGCTCAGATTCACCCTATATATATGTGTGCGTGTGGATCAAAATTTACTTAATCAAACTTAATTTCCATAATCATCGATTTCGTTTTCCTCGCTTTCAGATGGATAGCAAAGGCAGATGATAATTATATGAAATTTTATGAAGTATCAAACAGGGAGGGGAAAAATAAACTTCAGATGATTCCATACATTTTAGATATGAATTTTCCTATATACGAAAATTGTGAAACACTAGCATAACATATTTAGACGAACGAGGAGGTTAATTAGTGGTTTATAAAAAATAAACGCGATTCTTGAAATTTTCGTAATATAATCCAATTAAAACTGAAATGCTCTAATCTACTCTGAAATTCAATTTGAAAAATTTTGTTCTGCTTCGTGAAACGCAGTACGAAAGGTATTTATTGGATACGAGATTAACAAGGAACGAATTCATTTGCTAATATCAAATATAGACAGATTGATATCCCAAGAAGACTAGTGTTTATTCTTTCAAAAATAGATCTTTTAAACTACGAAAATTAAAATTAAACGGATATCATTGTATATATAACTCTTTAACCGTCAAAATAAATGTGTACCTTGAGACGTACTTTCAACCGAATATTAAATTAAAAGACGGACAAAAAGTAATCACTTTTTCTTTAAAATGAAATAAAAATTTTAAAGAGCAAAACTCACTGTCCTGTACGGTGTTTTGTTACCTGATAGGAAAATTAATTGCTATATAAAGATTTACGTAGCGTATTCGGAAGTACCGTTTCATTCTAGCGCCGTCGCAGCGCTGTGGTAGGCGTCTCGCACATGCGCACTAGTCTTTCTTGTTCACTGACTTTCAATTGTCGCCATTTTGGTTGCTCTATGTTGTGTTTTCAGTTTGCTGTGCACATTCAAAATGTTTAAGACAATTAGTTCTCCCGCTGACTGTGAGATTCGTGCCGTGATTAAATTTTTGAACGCGAGGAATGTTAAACCGGCCGAAATTTATCATCAAGTGACAGAAGTTTACGGTGAATACGCGATAAGTGATGGAATGGTGAGAAAGTGGGTAAGAATGTTTAATGCAGGTCGAACAAATGTCGACGCCGAGGCTCGGAGTGGTCGGCCTTCTGTTGTCACCGATGATTTGGTAAGGAAAGTTGATGAAGCAATTCATGAGAACAGACGCTTCACAATGACAACTCTTTCAGAGGCATTTCCACAAATTTCACGTACTGTTTTGCTCGAAATTGTGTTCGACCGCTTGAATTATCGCAAACTGTGTTCCCGATGGGTTCCAAAAATGCTCACCGATGTTCACAAAACAAAGCGACTCGGTAGTGCCCTGACATTTCTCACGGGGTACAGTGATGAGGGAGAAACCTTTTTAAACCAAATTGTGACAGGTGATGAAACTGGGGTGTGTCATTTCGCACCAGAATCGAAACAACAATCGATGGAGTGGAGACACACTCATTCTCCGAAAAAACAAAAGTTCAAAGTGACAATGTCATCACAAAAAATCATGTGCACTGTCTTCTGGGATAGGAAAGGCGTTTTGCTTACGGAATTTCTTCCCAGAGGTGAAACCATTAATGCGACACGATATTGTGAGACCTTAACAAAACTAAGGCGTGCCATTCAAAACAAACGAAGAGGAATGGTAAGTAGAGGAAATGTGTTGCTCCATGGCAATGCTCGGCCCCATACTGCTGGTGTCATTCAATCGTTAATTCGACAGTTTCATTGGGAGCAGTTCGATCACCCGCCGTACAGCCCGGACTCGGCGCCGTCCGACTGCCACTTGTTCCTGCACATGAAGCGCGAGCTTGGTGGCAAGCGCTTTGGATCTGACGATGACACGAAAAATGCTATGGAGTCGTGGTGATCGAAACTGGCGGGAAGTTTCTTTGACGATGGTATACAAAAACTGGTCACCCGCTATGACAAGTGTTTGATCATTGGCGGAAACTATGTTGAAAAATAGTTTAAGAGATGTATTTTCATGTAAAAATAAAATTGGATTCGAAAAAATTGTTTTATCATTTTTTTTTAAAACGGTACTTAGTTTCCGAATACACCTAGTATTAAGAGAGAAAAAAACGCGCAAAGGTAAAAATTAACAAAATCAGGTGAGTGTTGCGATGGGCCCTGGTTCGAATCTGGAAGAACACGTGGTTGTAACTATGCGTCTCGTCATTGGAGGCAACGGTGACTACCTATCAGGTGCTTCCATAATGAAATGGCCACTACTTCCGGCCCTTGTAGTGGCACAGGGCTATTAAATAAAGCGCCCGGCCATTTAAAAAAAAGAACTGTATGGATTTCGAGGGCGAACAGGTACAGAGTTTTGTTGTTTGACTTCTAAATTTATATTTGTTCGGCGTGTTATTGCATTTTTCTCACCGCTTGCCTTCCGACCATACATTCTATGACGAATATTGCTCGCATAGCTGCCTTCTATCACCCCTTAGAGTTTTACCCTTTTGTTCAAATTCACCCTACATATATATATATATATATATGTGTGTGTGTGTGTGTGTGTGTGCGTGTGGATCAAAATTTACTTAATCAAACTTTGTCAGGAGCAAAACAGCAAGAAGTTTCGTGAGCTCCTTCCTTCTTTTTCTGGATTTTTTTTCTTCTCATTATAAAGAGGGTTCTGTACCTGTTCGCCCTCAAAATTGGCAGAGATTCAATTAAAATCAAAGCCAAACACAAGGTTATTGTTTTGCCTAGTTTTAAATCAGAATTTGTGGATATACAAAAAATAAGAATTCTCGAGATATTTGCAAAAGTTTAGTGATAACACTGAAGGACTACGAAAAGAAAAATTTCTTCCGTTCACCGAAACAGTTAAGATTGCAAACATTATCCTTAATGATATTTCTTATCTAAATTAAATTTTTTTGTCCCATTTTACAATTTTTCCTTTTCTTCGTCTAACTCAAAGAAATTAATAAAGGGCCATCCTTTTACTGGAATCCTGTTCTTAAGAGCATTGTTGTTCACAAGAACTAGCAGCTAGATTCACAAGAGTTCTCATTGTTCACAAGAGGTGGGAAGTACCTTTAATCATTGTTTGATTTAACAGTGTTCGATTAAAAGCATTATCACCCGAAAAATCGTATTAAAACTTCCATAAATTACTAGTTTTCTTTTGCTTACCTGTCGATAAATTGACGATATTCGAATTCCCATTAAGAAATCGTCGTCAGCGAGGTATACAAGGTGTCTTTTTGGAGGTGGGTCTGGCACGACTTTACTTCGCATTCTTTAGATTTCCTGCATCTTCCTTATCCTAAAATTAACAAAAAGTATGTCTTTGAAAGAACGAAAGCGTAGGTAATGTGACCCTCTTTAAAATGATTTAATTATGCAGTTTATAAAGAAAGATTTAAACATTCACTTCAAAGTCTCGAAAGGAAATACTATTTTCACTATACACTCAAACCTCTTTTTGCGCGGTGGATAAGAACAGCTTAAAGAAAACAGCATAAAAATCGCAGACAACCTTCACGAGTAACTATAAAAAATAGAATTAGTTACTATGTAGTCGATGATGAGTTTTTGCGACGACTGTTGTTTCTCTAGAAGAGTGATTCTGTGATTCGGCAATTTTGTGTATCGCCAAATTCTTAAAATGTATTTAGCAATTATAATGGTTTAATCCTAGTATACGGTACACATGAGAATTGGCGACATTCGGTTTTGAAGACATTCATAAGCGCGCCAGTTGTGGTATCAAACCGATCTTAGTGCTCTGCAGGAAAGCGCAATTCGGAGCATTTTCGCGCATGTTCAGTACATAATTTAGATGCGAAAGTTCTGATTGGTGCAGATGGGAGACTAGCTTACTTGTCAAACATTTCTGTTATTCTTAATAACATAAATTCAAGTATGCAAGGGCCAAAAGAAAATATATTAACCTCTAAAGATAAACTGGTGGGATTCCACAAACAAACAACTTTATGGAAGAATAAAGCTCGGGAAGGCAATTTGGAAAAGTTTGAGTCAGTCCCAAAAGATTTTAATAAAACTATTCATAAAATTGCTTTTGACCCTTTGATAACATTAGAGGAGAGAATTATTCATTATGTCCCAAATTTAGATATAAAAAGATTTGATGGGATTCGTAATCCATTTGTGATAACGAATGCTTCTGTATTTGAATTCACTTTGAATGAAGAGGAAGAACTAATTTCGCTTCCTAATAATCCAGATTTAATTTTAAAATATTCGGAAGAATCCATTAATTCGTTTTGGATTAACATTAGATGCGTTTATTCCCTGATAACCAAAACAGCTTTAAAAATATTATTACAGTTTTCTACATCTTATTTGTGTGAATTCAGATTTTCAATATTAACGAACATATCACTAAATCAGAGATCGAGATTGGTTAATGTAGAATACTGTATGAGAGTAGCATTGTTATTTTTAAGATCAAATATAAATGAAATTATCAAAAAACTTCAAGCTCAAGTTTCTGATTAAAAGTATTCTTACTATTAACTAGTAATGAATACCTTAATAAACGTACTGCTGTTTGTGTAGTACATATTATTTTATTTTACATTCAAAATTATTATCATAAATTATTTTACACCGAATATTATAGGTAAGTAAACAACTTTTAAACTTATCTTTTTCTTTGTGTGCCGCCAAATTTTGAAATCGTTAAAAGCGTGCCGCGACAGAAAAAAGTTGAGAATCACTGCTCTAGACGCTTGTACACTGCTGGCCAACCAAATTGCAACACCAAGAAAGACAAGAGATATCACAACAAAATTTATTCAGTAGATAACATGTTGACCAAGTATCAAATGATTAAATTTATAGACTTCTGTGAAGTGTGGTTCCTTCCAGAATCAGTAGCCGGAGTAGCCGCCATTGTTGGAGATCACCGCTGCCACACGCCTCGGCATTGATTCAAAGAGACTTTGAATGCGTTCTTGGGGTACAGCAGACCAAGCAGCTTCCACACTTTGCCAAAGTTGATCTGGTGTGGCAGCTTGGGATGTAATCTGGGTCAATCGTTCAGCAACCATGGAAAACATGTGGTCCATGGACCACAAGTTTTCAATCGGCGAAAGATCAGGAGAGCGAGCCGGCCAGGGAAGCAATTCAATCTGGCGATTGACGAAGAACCCTTGGACAGTGCGTGCCACGAGTGGTCATGCATTATCCTGTTGAAATATGGCTGTGGGCAAGCCCTGAAGGTAAGGAAGAGCAATTGGCTCCAATACCTCGGAGATGTAGGGCTAGTTGTTTAAAGTACCGGCAATGCGTACTAGAAAAGTGCGAGAGTGATATCCAATACCGTCCCGTACCATAATACCGGCTGCAGGACCCGTGTGGCTGTGCATAACGCAGCTGTTCAACATCCTCTCTCCACGGCGTCTCCAGACTCGAATCCGACCATCGTGATGTTGCAGATAGAAGCGTGACTCGTTAGTAAAGACAATTTCCTTCCATTCTGCCGTCCACATCCTTCTTTCATTGCACCATTGGCCGCGGAGACGTCTGTGGTTCTGCGTCAAGAGTAGACGAAGCAATGGACGTCTTGCGGACAGACCACTCTGCTCTAAACGGCGTCGAATGGTACGCGCAGACACTGGATAATGCGTTACAGAGTGAATGTACTGTGCTATAGTTCGTGATGTGACTGAGCGATCCGTCACTGGATGCCCACAATGTTCCTGTCATCACTTGAAGTGGTGCATTGGGTGGATGCGATCGAAAACGTCGGGCCGTCGTACCCTCCTGCATCCAACGGTCCCATATCTGTATTACAGTTGTTTGGTTTCGTCGAACACGACTACCGATTTCCCTGAAAGATAATCCACACTCTCGGTAGGCCACTGTCCTTCCTCTGTCGAACTCGGATACTTGATCAAACGATGATAGCTGTTTACTACGAGGCATAATTGATCGTTTTTTTGAAAAAAACCACAAAAAAAAACACAATTGCCGAACTTGAAATAGTCGAAAACTCCAAGCCTTAAATAGCGCTTTCAAGTGGCCTACAGGTGCACGTGATGTGCGTCTGCGCTGAAATTCTAATCATTTGCATATCTCACCTCCGCTAATGCATGTTGTAAATTTCATGTTATTTGCATGCTTCCTTCAGGGTGCTGCATTCATAGTGGGCAGCAGTGTATACATCTCGGTAGCCAGACATACAAGATTCAAGTTCCTTTTCTTAATTGATTACTTACTTTATTTTTTTATTGATAACTTCGTCAATTATGTTCCAGTTTCATTGAAATTTTCATGTACCGTGCAAAAACAAAAAATGGCACAAAAACAGGTTTGAGTATACACAAAAATCTGATGTGTACAAACATCCTTGTACGGAATATTAAATTATTATTTCTTCTTGCCTTAAACTTATTTCCTCGAATTTCATTAGAGACATGTTTCCCATTCAATTAATTCAGTTCTCACTTCATACAAACTCAAACTACCTGTATTAAAAATTGAAAGATATAAAAAAGTGTAAAACATAAGTACAGTTAAAACAATTTCAAAAACAATTTCCACGAATATAATTAGAATTTCTACGCAAAAACAAGAAATTCGGCCAGCGGACAAGAAGGCAGATTTTTGGAAAAACTGCCTTCTCGACCAAAAGAAAATTGAAAGTTTCTTTTGGTCTTTCTTTCGACCAAAAAAGAAAACTGAAAGTTTACTTTTGGTCTCACTCGGCTAAAAGACACTGAAGGAGTAGAAACTGACTTAATTTGTTGTGGACGCTATGCTGTGTCAATATATGAGATAATTTAATAACATAAATGATATTTCTAGAATCGATTCAGCATAATTTAATTCGCAATAATAAAAGAAGGTGTTACTTTATTGTTGGACATCTTAGTTTGTCTAGATGGCAACAAATCCACTATTCTGGTAAGTTTCAAATGTAAACAAATATGGCTGCCATGGTAAAAAAAATTAGACTTAGCCGCACTTAAACAACTTTTAAATTGTTGATAATTCTACAAGTATATCATGCAAGTTAACTAAAGGTATAAAAACCTTAACCAGAAGAAAAGAATAACATAGTTCAATCATTTTTAAAGTAAAAAGTGCACAGTTTGCAAACATATAAGAACAAAAAACTGAGCTCACTGTGCTGAGAAACAGAGTGGATATGCATATACGTATATTTATATACTTTTGGGGCGGCCGATTGCAACTAAAATAAGGGATGTACATCTACATGTTATAGCAGTCCTATATACAAAATTTCAACGTTCTGAGGCTAGTCATTTTAAAGTTATGCGAGATACATACATACGTACGTACGTACAGACGCCACGGAAAAAAACTCTTCTGAATCCATTTTAAATCAGTTTTATAATTCGTTTGGGGAAAAAGAATCCTTTATTCTGTGTTTGCGTACAGATGTCAGAAAAATAATACTGTAATATAATACCTCCACCTATATTCTACTACCTAAAAGCAATATTGTTTAAGAAACCGTGCAAAACTCTTTCTTGTTTAAGCAAAAATAGCTTCTCGATCTCATTTAGAGTGGTCTTAGAGAAATGTATTGTTAGAAAATCTTAGAACATGCACTACAGCTGAAATGAAACGATAAAGGACCTTTCAAAAAACAAACTAGTGTGTTGGATCAGGGCAAACGTTGGGCTTGCTGCTATCAAACTAAAACAAATTGTGCTTTTTTATGCTATTTGCTGTAGACAACTAAGTGTCATGACATTTAAAAGCTATCGAGCAAACCATTTTGACAAAAAATGACATTAGACAAGACAACAAGAATTAAGAAATGTCAAACAGATAAAGTAAAGTTATAAAATACATCTAAAATGTAATGAAATGTTTTTGGTTTCCTCATTTCTCTGCTTCAATCCACGTTATCATCTTTGCATAATAATCCTTTTTTCTTTTCAAACAAAAAAAATATTTTAATATATCTGACATGATAAAATAGTGAAGGGGTTTATTTAATTTAGGTAAGCGATTGGTCAAAATAAAATAAATGCTTGCCTGAGTGAATAATAGTTTGGACAAAGTTTTATTTCTTAACTTAATAACATATAAAATGCCACAATTTTTAGTGTATATAATTTTCAGTTACATTTTCTGCAACATTGTACAGACGTTAGGGGTTTTGATAATGAGTGACGTGAAAAATGAGCAGGGACTCTTGAATACACCTCGGACCTCTCGAATAGGCGCCGAGTGTACTGACCATTACACCACTAAGAAGGCGGAAAAAATACCTTATATACTTCCCCGTTTGAAGAGCAACTAGGACTCAATCGCCAAATCCTGGTGGTGGAGAATCATCATCCACCAACATTTTTAGTTCGGGCGCCAATGTAGAGACATCACGATTTTTTATGCTGAGAGACGTTTAAAATGAGCAGTGTCCTCGCCGGGACTCGAACCTCGGATCTCTCGAATACGCGCCGAGTGTACTGACCATTACACCACAAAGATATACTAAGAAGGCGGAAGAAATACCTTATATACTCCCCCTTTCAAACAGCAACTAGGATTAGGGGACCCAATCGCCAAATCCTGGTGGTGGGGAATCATCATCCACCACCATTTTTCGTTCGGGCGCCACTGTAGAGACACCAGGATTTTTTACGCTGAGAGACGTTTAAAACGAGCAGTGCCCTCGCGGGAACTCGACCCTCGGACCCCTCGAATAGGCGTCGAGTGTACTGACCATTACACCACAAAGGCATGCTAAGAAGGCGGGATAAATACCTTATAACGTTAAAAAATAGTTCTAAAAATAAATAAATACTGATGATAGCTTTATATTTAATATACATGAACACTTGATATTCCTCTGATTATTTGCTCCAAGTAGAACAAGAGGGGTTCTTCAGAATCTGTCAGTTTTAAAAAACTTGTTTGAAACACATATTTTCTAAACAAATAATCATTTCATAAAAATATGCGTTACCAAAACTACACCAGTTTAATTAAGAAGAATAAAAGCGCAAATATTGCATTTCAAAGCAAATGAATTCACCTTATAAACGAATGTCAAAAATTTGAATTCAACAACACCAACTTTTGCTTATCAGAACCTTTTCTAATGCTGAAATGTTGCTCAGACATTTTAAAAGAGCCAAAATTTAAAAATCTGAAACATTTAGAATTCCAAAGGTACCGTTTTCTAAATTTCATTTCTTGTCAGTGCTCAGAAAACTCCCGGCACTCTCCCTAAACAGCCATGCATATTTGGGAATTAAACTGTAAAAAATTATTTTAACCGTGACGCTGATCAGAGTATGAGAAAAAATGGCGGAAAGTGAGGCGAAACAGGGAACGGAATTTTAATTTAAGTCAGAATTTAGTGGGAATATAAAAGCAATTACAATATCAGTATACACTTTATTTTTTTGCAAAGAATTTGCAATACAAAGGGGAAAAAATATAAAAACCCAATTCATATTCAGTTTTGAAAAAATCGTGTCAGTCACCCGCTGTGCTTATGATAATATCAGAACTGGGTAATAAAGTTAAATAAATATATTTTGATACCTCCAATTAGTCAATCTACAGGGTTTACAGAGTATAGAAGATATGCGTGTATTTTTCTTTTACTATTATAATTTTTAGTCCAACGGGGCTTTGTCCCTGATGGACTATTGTTTTCGTTTTGCCATTTTGCATCGAAACATTAAAAGTCTGAATGAACCGCTTTTCAAACTGTTGCCACCAAATATTGCAGCCCTGTATTATATTTAAAGAAATTAAATAACGAAGAATCTGCATAAATGTATATATATTCCTTCAAATGTGATAAAGCAACGGTACCTAGAGCCATCCAGTTTTAAATAACGAACGTTTCCACCCGAATATGCGAATCTGGAATTTGTTTTATTATCTATTTCATATTTTGTAAAACTTTAACGAACTTTTGATGAACAAGCTCAAACGACTTAAAAGCGAGTCATGGCAACACTCTACGCGGAGAACAAAAACCTTTTTACCTTAAGCGCGCGGAACTATGTAGCGGAAATTCTTAAGATAGACTCATTTCAATTGAATTTTACGGTTTAAGCGCAAAGAACATGATATTTAATAAATAAAGGTAACACACGAAATGTTAAAAAAACGCCCCTTTGGACGTAATTTAAAATCTGAAACCTTTCAGATTTTTTTTATATATATTTTATTGCATCAAGAAACCTATAAAACAGTAAGAATGAAAAATAAAATCTGAAAGGTTTCAGATTTTAAATTACGTCCAAAGGGGCATTTTTTAAACATTTTGTATATTACTTTTATTTATTGAATATCAGGATCTTCGCATTTAAGCCATAAAATTCAGTTAGAGAACAATATCGCAAAATAATTTTAAACGGAGCCTATCTTTAGAATTTCCTACACACGGTCTCACGCGCTGCAGATAAAAATGTTTTTTTCTGTACAACGTTGCCATGGGCCGCTTGGAAATCCTCGAGTTTGTTCATAAAAAATTCGTTAAAGTTTTACAAAATATGAAATCGTTCATAAAACAAATTCCAAATTTCAAATTTGGGCTTCCAGATGCCCATATTCGCGGCAGGATGACGGCATTCAAAATTCGATGGCTTTAGGTACCGTCGTTTTATCACAGTGCGAAAAACATACATACATTTATGCACATTCTTCGTTATTTAATTTCTTTCAATATAATACAGGGCTGCAATATTTTGTGGCAACAGTTTGAAAAGCGATACAGACTTTTAATGTTTCCGACGCAAAATCGCAAAACGAAAACAATAGCCCTTCAGGGACAAAGCCTGTTTGGACTAATAAATAAAGGTAACCCAAAACATTTTTAAAAACGCCTCTTTGGGCGTAATGTAAAATTTGAAAGCTTTGAGATTTTTTCTCCTGTTTTTTTTTTTCTTGTTTTAAAACTCGTAATATTTTCATCTAATTGGAGAACAGGTGCACCACTTTGCCTCCTATGAAGGGATGGACAGTTTAACATCCATGCCTTCTCCGGAATTCGAACTCGGGGCCTTCAGTATTGCACTCAGGCTTCCCTAACCGCTATACCGTCTAGGCGTAGTTTAAGCTGTTGCAATGAATCAGATTCGAATCACATAATTTAGTAAGTTCTTTATTACTATTATTTTATTTTCTCATTTAGTACGTACTGTATAATTAAGTAAGTTTTTTAACTTCTATTATTTTCCTTTCTCATTTTGAATGTATCGTGTGTTTTAAGTACTCGTGTGTTTTTTCGCGACCGAATGACGGAGAAGAAAATATAATATTCACATATATTCACCATTCACCATTAGTACAGGGTGAATGTCGACATTCACCGGTGTAAGTCAGAGATAAGAGTATTTGGAAAATATTTCGGACATACACCAAGCGACTATGTGAAGGTTGACATTCACCGGTGAAAGTCGACATTCTCCAGATTTCGGTGTTTCACCGTAACATATATATACTGCACGTAACAAATATTTTTCTTGAAAACGTATTTGGGTTTTAACTAGCATAATAACGCCTAAAACATGAGTTTAATATTTATATACATCGTCCAATTTCTTTATTGTTGTAAAACTACACCGTACAATATCGCATAAACAGAAAGCAAAGGCTGCTGTTCATGCACAATATTGGGCTTGCTATATCTCGTATAAGGTGGTTGTGGTATTCCGTCTAAGGTAAATGCGCCTCGTTCGACCACACAATGCTCCTGTCAAAGGCTATTCTCGCCAAAATTCAGCGAAGTAAAATTACAGTATGGATGCTGGTTTTGAGATACGGATTTCATAACATACAGATCTTGTATGGTTGCACGGATACCTCATAAAAATGCAACGTAGCGTATCGTAGACCAAGGGATAGAGATTTCTAATCAAACTGAAAAGAAATAATTAAGAGAATGCGGGTTTGGGTACAAAGGTTTTGGATACAAAGTTACAAAGCAAAATTCTAAATGCGTTTTTAGCCCGAACGGGGAATTTGCCCAGAACGGCTATTAATTTCGTTTTGGCATTTTGCGTTGGTTCACTATAAACGGCGTTTCACTTTTCAAATTGTTGCCACCAAATATTAAATCCTTGTATTATATTGAAAGAAATTAAATAATGAAGAATATGGACAGAAAAGTACCTAGAGACATAAAATTTTAAATATCGTTGTCCTCCACTCGAATATGGGCGTCTTGAAGCCCGAATTAGCAATTAGTTTTATTATCTATTTCGTACTTGGTAGAACTTAACCAATTTTTGATTAACAAACTCTGCGATTCCAAAGAGAGCAATGGCAACACTGTATTGAAAAAAAATATTTTTGTCTGCAGCGCGCGAGACTGTGTTTCGGAAATATTAAAGATATGCTCTTTTTAAATTATTTTGTTTTACTGCTGTTGAATTAAAATTTTTGGTTTAAGTGCGAAGAACATGATGTTTAATAAAGGTAACACACAAAACGTTAAAAAAACGCTTCTTTGGGCGTAATATAAAATCTGAAAGCTTTCAGATTTTTTTTTTGTCCAAAGGGACAATATATGCCCGAAGGACTATTAATCTCGTTTCAGCATTTTGTGTGGATTCACTAAAAACGTTGTTTCGCTTTTGAGATTGTTGCCACCAAATAATATTATCGCCCTGCATTATATTTAAAGAAATTAAACAGTGAAGCATCTGCATAAATGTATGTACGTTTTTCGTATTGTGAAAAAACAACGGTATCTAGAGCCGTCGAATTTTGAATAACGTAATCCTCCACCGAATATGGGCATCTGAAAGCCCAGATTTGAAGTTTGGAATTTGTTTTGTTATCTATTTCATACTTTGTAAAACTTTAAAGAATTTTTGATTAAGAAAGTGAACAATTTTAAAGCAAGCAGTGGCAACACTTTTAAGAAAATAACATTTTTATCTCCAACGCGCGAGGCTGTGTTTCGGAAACTCTAAAGGTTAGGTTAATTTAGGTTATTCAATTATGGCAAAGCACACGAGGGCTATCTGCCTAAAGGGAGGGATGCCTTTAGGCAGTTAGCCCTTTCTAAGGGGAACTGGCTCGTATACACGTTACACATGGGGAAAACCACGAAAACGCCCATGTAGCCAGCCCGTTCACGGGATTCAAACCTCGGACCGAACTACCAGTGTTCAGCGTCTTTACCGCTCGGCCGCTGGTGGGCTAAAAGTCTAAAGGTATTGCTGTTTTAAATTATTTTGTGATATTGCTGTTGAATTGAATTTTATGGTTTAAATGCGAAGAACATGATATTTAATAAATAAAAGTAACACACGAAATGTTAAAAAAACGCCTATTTGGGCGTAATATAAAATCTGAAAGCTTTCAGATTTTTTTTTTCAAATGGTACAAAATTACATCATAAAGAAGCAAATACAGAGCAAGGAGAGAATGAAGCTCCGAATAACGTTATATCACTCATGAAATAGAGAATCTGAAAGTTTCTAGATAAATTTAAAGACCCCCAATCAATTTGGGAAAGATATAAAAGGAAGAAAGAAGGAATTTTCCGCAGTAACGGTATTATCGCAATCATCGTAGTAGAAGTTGCTAAGTTTTCAGATGCCCCAAATTGCATAAACGTTTTTCAGGCAATCACGTTCTTAAAAGTCTTTCAGCCGAGCAAAGTCGCCATTTTCGTATGGTCTCTTTTTGTTGTATTTCCAATCTCCAAGAGCTTTTTATAGACAGACAGTGATGTGTTTTGCTTTCAGCTCGATTTTAAAATATCGCTTATGGAATTCGCTAGCATCTGAAGAAACTGCGGGGAAAATTATGCAGGATTGTGGTATTTCTATAAAACTACGGTTTTGAACTAAACTATGGTATTTTACCGCAGAATCACTAAAGGGAAAATGATGAGGTACTTGTGCGCAGTATCGAATTTGCACAATTCTCAGATATTTTTTATGTGAAAACGAACCGCAGGGGAAAAGTATAGTTCTAAAAAATTAAACGATTTCCAGAAAAAAAGTGTTTTATTATTTTATACATAATCCTTATTTAGCAATCAAATGATCTGTTTTTAAATTTTAAAGTTCTTTTGATATGTTGTTAATGTTTGCCAACTTACGATAAATATCAAGGTTTAGGAATTTTAAAAATATGTCGTGAAAATTGCCAGTTTTCACCCGATAAGTAACATTTACCTTCTGATCTGTAAACAAATGCCATATTGCGCGAAAGTTAATACACTCACGTTTGTGAAAATTGCAACACCAAGAAGGAATCGTCATAATTGAATGCAATTTAATACACAGTTGAGTGGTAGTGGTACAAATAAATGATTAAATGTTCAAAGCAAACAAACAAGAACAAGAGATCAGAATCAGTATTTTGTGTGGCCACCACGCGCCGCAATAAGTGCTGCTACA
>KK115759.1:457321-469416 GCA_000611955.2 Stegodyphus mimosarum | reverse complement strand
ATATAGAAAAGAACAAGAAAATTTAATGTTTACGTCTTGATACTTGACATCTCTTCTCTGCTATTGTCTTTCCTATTTCGGGAGAAATTTTGTTTGCAGTGATAACATTCAACGCTGACCCAAGGTGAGCATCATTAATACGGTTTCTAATAGGAGACTTATTACCTTTCATGGACTGAAAATAACTGCTCGCATCGATAAGTGCTACCAAACATGGAAATAATTTCATATGCAAATTTTCGAGTATTAAACCTCGAGATCTTATAAAATTTATAACTTTTTTTATATATGACAAAACATTCTCCATATTTATTATTTCCGCATAAAATAACTGTTATAAAATTAAGATAAAGCTTAAAAACTTAATAGCCAATAATTATTAACTTCAATAATTATTGATTGAAAAATAAACTGAGCGCTTAAAAAAAGTTGTATATCATTAATTATTCATTTATAATCATTAAATATTTATTTTTAATATTTCATTTATTTATTTTTAATTATATTTCATTAATTTTAATTACATATTAATATAATTTAAAATAGGTTTAATTTATAGTACATCACACTGATTATTTTTTAAATATTTACAGCTTTATTGTAAGTAATATGAGCCGTTTTTATCCTTTCAGATATACAACGATAAAAACTGCTTTTTTTAATTACACTTAGCTGTAGAATTGTGTGGATTTTTTTATAGTATAATAGAGAAAACTTTTTAACTTGGAATGTAAGAAAATATTATCACAAATCAATAACATATATGGAATAAACTCACAAAAATTAAGCTGTAATGACAGCTATAATTGCAAAAACTAACTCTCAAATATGTGCTTTGACTTTACCTTTGATTTTGCGTGGACTAACTGATATCTGAACTTGTTTTGATTTAATTAACAAATTTTTTTTCGTTTTTTAAAAACTCAGTGGGAATCTTTAAAATTTAGTCTGACGAGAGAAAAAGAAATTTATATTTTTAATGAATCATTTCAAAACACAACGAAATTTGATGTCGCATTTTACGTTAAACTATGGCGTTTATAAGAAATGGCATAGTACTGTGGTTTATCATTGCAAAACTCCGAGGACTTCGAGAGACTCGTAAAGAGAAATGACTCGTGAAGTCTTTTAGCTACCGGCAACTAAATCTGAAATGAACTATCAATGTTTCTTATGAAGTTAGTTATCCAACAACAAGCAGGTAAGGATAGCAAACAGATCTTTCTATGATGCCGAAGGCTTAAATGAAGAAAGAAAAAATAGTGCATTGAACAGTTTGGTCTTAAAATGATCTGATGATCGCTGTGGTTTAACGATGCACTATAACGACGAGATATCATTAAAAAGAAATCCGAACCAAAAGCAAATTCAAAATAGAGATGACGAGAACAATTGGGAATTTATTAAAAAAAAGAGAAATTGAATTTTTTATAGGAATGCTTCTAATTATAAAGAATAGTATCATACAAAACAAATCTGAAAGTTTTCAGGTTTTTATACTACCCCTAAGAGGCCTTTTCTTTTAACATTTTGCGTGTTACCTTTATTTATTAAGCATCATGTTCTTTGCACTTAAACCATAAAATTCAATTCAACAGCAATATTACAAAATAATTTTAAAAGATCATATCTTTAGAATTTCTGATACAAAGCATCGAGGGCTGGAGATAAAAAAAAGTTTTTTTTTCGTACAGCGTTGCCACTGCTCGCTTTGAAATCGTTGACTTTGTTAATCAAAAATTCGTTAAATTTTTACAAAACAAGAAATAGAACAGTAAAACAAATTCCATATTCGGGCTTTCAGGTGCCCATATTCCGGTGGAGGATTACGTTATTCAAAATTGGATATCTCTAGGTACCGTCGTTTTATCACAATGCGAGAATCATACATACGTTTATGCAGATTCTTCATTATTTAATTTCTTTTAATATAATGCAGATCTCTAATATTTGGTGGCAACAATTTGAAAAGTGACACGCCGTTTATAGTGATTCGACGCAAAATGCCAAATCGAAATTAACAGCTCTTCTGGGCTAACGCGCTTTGGGCTAAAAAAGAAAAAAAAAGCAAATAAGTCTTTTTTTCGAGCTTTTCTCTTAAAGGAACTGCATTAACTAAAATTATTTTAGAATCTAACGCATATGTAAATATTTTAAATCCACTTGAAACTTCAGCGAGTCTTTGTAGGCAAAAACTTCTCTTGTAAATCCTGAGTTTCAAATAAAATACGTCTATTTCGAATCCTAAAAATAAGAGCCATATAAAGATTATTCATTCTGAATTGAAAGAGAATTCTGTTTCCTGTTTTCATACCGTGGTTGGTAACTTTCTTTCCTTTAAAATTATTTTTATTTATTTTCATCTATTTAGCCTTCTATACCAGCATATTTCGAGAAAAGTTCAATGTCTCTCTTCTGATCTATTATTTACTCCTCAAACATAAGCCTCTTTCTTTTCTAAGCCCACCAGCGGCCGAGCAGTAAAGACGCTGAACACTGGTAGTTCGGTCCGAGGTTCGAATTCCGCGAACGGGCTGGCTGCACGGGCATTTTCGTGGTTTTCCCCATATGTAACGTGTATACGAGCCAGTTTCCCTTAAAAAGTCCTTCACGAAGGCATCCCTCCCTTTAGGCAGATAGCCCTCGTGTGCTTTGCCATAATTGAATAACCTAACCTAACCTTTCTTTTCTAGGTTGCGAGCATTGGAGCGATTGGATGTCTTAACTGTGGGAAATCTAAGTGAATTGACTGAGTTTTAACCAGTGTTGGTCAAGAGCGCTTCGAAGAATGGAAATTAAGAGGTCTCCTACCTTCCTTCCCTTCCTCTACCAAAAGTTTCCCAAGGTTTACTTTGGTTTATTTTGTTTATTTTATTAGGACAAAGCATTCGAGGGCTCCCTTCCTAAGAGGAGGGATATCTTCGTGGAGGAATTTCTAAGGGAAACTAGCTCGTATGCACGTTACACACAAGGAAAACCACGAAAACGTTCATGCAGCAGGCCCTTTCGCCGGGATTCGAAACCCGGATCCAGCTACCAACGTTCAGTGACTTCCTCGCTCGGCCGCTGGTCAAAGAGATTTTCAAGAAGCCTTTTCTTAGTGGCGCTTAAAATTACAGGAATGATTGATTCATAAAAAAAATCTACATTTGTAAATCGAAAGATTTGAACCTTATCTGTTTTAAGCGATATGTGCTAGTTGATCAATGTATTATTATTTTGACAAATATCTTGAGGTCTATTTAATGATGTCTGCCATTACACTTGCTTGCTGATTTCTTTTACAGCGTTATGTTTCTTTACATCTACATCACTTTAGAAATTTTAAGAAAATTAGTTGAAACTTTATCTTTGATAGACTAAACCTTTTAATTTTGATTTATTAGTCATATAATCTGCCAGTTATATACAGCAGTCAGTGAATTATATGGTAAAAAAGTCTGCAAATCTACAACTAAAAACTAAGTCTGTTTTCAAGAATGACATTGAAGAGCGTAAATTTATGTATTATTTTTATGTATAATATTGGAAATTGATAGCTGAAAGTTTCGTCTGGTTATCCCTAAAAATCACAGAAAAATTTATTAGGATTTCAGTTTATTTTGATTAATATTTTTAAATTTCATTCTGCAAAAATCATTTACCAAAAAAAAAGACATTTTCATTAGATCTAGAATATAAATCCCTTATGTAAAATTAATTCATAATTTAATTCCAAATTGAGTCCAAAAAGCTGAAGGTGAAGATGTCATAATTTTTATAGTAATCAAGGAAAGAGATCCACAGTTCTTACTGTTAAATGTTAGATATAACACATAACACATAATAAACTTACACATAACACATAATTTTATCTGTTTCAAAAATAAAGATATTATTCTTAATCGAAGCAAAGGAAAGCTGGATCTTTCGGATGTACTAACTCACTGAGATGAATTTTGCTTTAAGTTAAAAATTCGTATGTCATTTTTCATTATTAATATTATTAATAATTAATTTTATATTTTTCAAATAAAATATATTTTTAGAGAACAGAAATTTGCCGTAAAATTTACACCGTACGTCTTAACTAAACAGCTTATAATAATAATGTAATGATACATAAATATGAAACTGTGTAAATTAAATGTAAATAATTGTAAAATTTGACATTATTTCGATTTTAATTTAAATAAAAATTATTCAGTTTCCTTCAGCTTATCTTAATTTAAGGTAAAGCGGAAAGGCACTTTCATTCAAGATTAAAGTCTAAATTAGGAATGATTTTTTTGAAGGGGGACATTTAAAGCATGCTTAAATTTCATATTCTCTAAAAGATAGTAAAAGATAGTATTTACTATAATTATTAGTCCAAAGGGGCTTTGTCCCTGAAGGACTATTGTTTTCGTTTTGCGATTTTGCGTCGGAACCATTAAAAGTCTGTATCACTTTTCAAACTGTTTCCACAAAATATTGCAACCCTGTATTATATTTAAAGAAATTAAATAATGAAGAATGTGCATAAATGTATGTATGTTTCTCGCATTGTGATAAAACGACGGTACCTAAAGCCGTCCAATTTTGAATGCCGTAATCCTGCCGCGAATATAGGCATCTGGAATCCCAAATTTGAAATTTGGAATTTATTTTATGAACGATTTCATATTTTGTAAAACGTTAACGAATTTTTGATGA
This sequence comes from Stegodyphus mimosarum, assembly GCA_000611955.2. NCBI lineage: Eukaryota > Metazoa > Arthropoda > Arachnida > Araneae > Eresidae > Stegodyphus > Stegodyphus mimosarum. The sequence continues at coordinate 464,742 of KK115759.1, read as the reverse complement.
ACAAACTCGAGGATTTCGAAGCGGACCATGGCAACGTTGTACAGAAAAAAACATTTTTATCTGCAGCGCGTGAGACTGTGTGTAGGAAATTCTAAAGATAGGCTCGGTTTAAAATTATTTTGCGATATTGTTCTATAACTGAATTTTATGGTTTAAATGCGAAGAACATGATATTCGATAAATAAAAGTAACATACAAAATGTTTAAAAAACGCCCCTTTGGACGTAATTTAAAATCTGAAACCTTTCAGATTTTCTTTTTTTATTATTAAATTTATTTTAAAAAAGCAATCAAAAGTTTGCATTTGCGAACAAACAAATGAATACATAGCATGCATTGTGTGCTTAGTTGCCAAAAGAAGATATGAAAATTTTACTTACCAGAGAAACGAAGCAGCATGTCATAATAAAAAGCATTAAAAGTAGTAGCGCTTTGAAAAATTTTTTCTAGTTTATATGATAGAAATTAGAAATGAATAATGATAACTTTTGAAAAAAAATTTAAATAAATTAGTGGTAAGCTTTATTTCAATCTTCGTTCATAAGAATTACGAGAGAGCCGCTGAAAGCAGCGGAGAGAAAAATGCGTGTTTGGAGGAGGGTGTCATTTTGCGAGTGAGCGTGAGCTAGTGTCTGCTCACAGCTCTTTCTTGTGTCGTACGGCATCCAGGGATGATCTCGTTTCGAGGGCTACGCCCCACGTGATTGAGGGGATGGAGCGGAGAGTGGACAGAATAAGAGGTGGTGCGAAATTGTTGTGTGTATCGACAGAAAGCTGTCGTCGCGATTTCGGGAGCCAAGTGTATGATTTATCGCCTCTTCTGGCGATTGCTTTGTTTTGGCGGTACATTTGATGTTAAAAAGGTATTCTCTGTTTTCGTTCAAACGTTTCTGCGTCATAATTGTGGTGCTGTAAAAGTAGGCTGTACTTTCGAGATCAGCTAAAAATACCACTAAGCATAAAGTTGGGTAAACGAGAAAACAGTTCGAAGCGGAGGAAAAATATTTTGTTACGTTAAAAAGTAAAGGGCCTGTTATATAATTATTTTAACTTTTTACTTCCTTGCACGAAGTGAAGGAGATATTCTAATCACGAAAAATTTCGGGTTTCGAATTTCAAAGAAATATTTATTTGGACTGTCCTCGAACTCATTTTAATTTTTTTTCGTGGCATATGTATTCCACGTTCTTAATAAAAGACTCTTTATTTCAAAACGGATTCTAAAATAAGTTCGAAATGGAATCTTTCGTGACATCTGTACGTAAATACGTATATATCTCGCGTAATTCAAAAACGATTACCCACAGAACGCTGAAATTTTATGTATGGGACAGCATCTAGTTGTGCACATCCCCTTTTCTATTGCAGTCGGCACTACTAAATATATACACAGTCCAGTCACATTAATGTGACCATCTGTCAAAAGCCAGAATAACCACCTTTCGCAGAGCGGACTGCTGCGAGACGTGCAGGAAGAGAGTCACATAGGTCCCTGAAGGTGTTCTCTGGGATGTTGAGCCATGCCGACTCTAATGCCGTGGCCAGCTGCGCTAGATTACGCGGTTGAGGATCCATGGCGCGAACAACTCGATCGAGATGGTCCCACAGATGCTCGATTGGGTTTAAGTCAGGTGAGTTTGCTGGCCAGGGGAGGACGGTAAACTCATCCTGGTGCTCTTCGAACCACGCACGTACACTGGCAGCTGTATGGCACCTCGCATTGTCCTGCTGGAAGATGCCATCATCCTGAGGAAAAACAATGCGCATGTAGGGGTGAACATGGTCCGCAAGGACAGATGCGTACTTGTATTGATCCATTGTGCCTTCCACAATGATCAGTGAACCTAGAGAATGCCAGGAAAACATTCCCCAGACCATAATGCTCCCGCCTCCAGCTTGGACCGTTCCGGCAATGGTTGCAGGGTGGTTCCTTTCAGAGGTTTCACGCCTTATACGCCAACGTCCATCTGTCCGATGGAGCATAAAACGCGATTCATCCGAAAACGCAACCTGTCGCCACTCAGTGGACGTCCAGCTGCTGTACTGGCGTGCAAATTCTAGCCTTCGCCGTCGATGAACAGCAGTCAGCATAGGTGCACGAACCAGGCGTCTGCTTCGGAGGCCCAGACGCAGCAATGTTCGCTGAATAGTACTTTGGGAGACACTTTTGGTAGCCCCTTGGTTCATTTTGGTGGTCAGTTGCTCAACGGTAGCCCGTCTATCTGCCCGAACGCATCTCCGCAACCGTCGTTCGCCTCTGTCATCTATGGCCCGTGGTGCACCACATTTGCCACGTCGCTGATTTTGGACAGTCCCATTTTGCCATGCACGGTACACTTTTACCACGGCGGCACGCGAACAGTTCACAAACTCAGCCGTTTCGGAAATGCTTCCACCCTTGGCCCGAAAGCCAATGATCATGCCCTTTTCGAAGTCGGATAAATCGCTTCGTTTCTGCATTACGCCAACGATTGAAATGTTTTCCGAAGCCCTCACACACCCTTTATATACGCTCAACTGCACTGTGCTGCCACCTGCCTTCTGTGATTGGTTATTTAACTCTGACATGGAAAGTACGTGGTGGTCACATTAATGTGACTGGACTGTGTATATATATATATATATACCCCCTTTCCCCGGTTTAAAAGTCCGTACCCTGCCTCCCCCCCAGAGGTTGTCGCAGAACGCTCTGTGAAGTTACTGGGTATGATCTGTATCTACATAGTCTCGGTCACGGGGATTATAAAAACACTGACGTTTCCCGATAATCTGTGGGGAAGGTTTTATCTCAACCTTTCACGGGACTGGTGGCGTAAGTCCCCGTTAACTAAGGTATTAGTAGCGAAATAGCGCTTGGGACATTGAGGTTCCAGCCCATGCTGCTCTTCGTATTCTGTGTAAAGCCTCGAGGGATGAGCTGCCTGCTTAGTACCGGTGGGTAGTACCATTGACGACCAGTTAAAGCTTCAGGCATTCACCCCATCCCACCGTGGTCTCTGTTCACTAGGCGGAGGCCCTAGTTGACCAGTTCAGCGGTGGGTTTTGGAAGATAAATTTTGGTGTCGATTTACCCGAGGATGTGGGCTCCAGGTCTGCGGTAGGAGTGCTTATGACCATCTTCAAGGTGGCTTTTGACTAGCTGCCCACCCCTGTGAATAATGTCGAAGTTTTTCGGTTGGGACCCAATGACATTCGTAATAACATTCAGTTGTCTAGGCGCGTAATAAAAACCGTTACCCGGCCTTTACTTTCGCAATCGTTGATCATGGTCATATACTTCCAAATACAAAAATGTTTTTAATGACGAAAATACACATGCTTTGGCAATGTCAAATTAAAAAAAAATAGTAATAGTAGCAGTCTTGGACAAATAACGAAATCTAACTTTTAATGCGGTCTCCCGGTTCCCATACTTTGTAGAGACATTATGTTATTACGAAGTAGGAAACACGAAAAATGAGCAACGCGTTCGCCGGGAATCGAACCACGGACCCCTCGGTTACGCGTCGAGCATGCAGACCACTACACCACGAAGGCATGCGAAGAAGGCGGGAGAAATACCTCATAACTTATATTTGGGAAAGTTTTATACTCGTTACAAAAAAATAAAAATACGAGAAATTTGACTCCCGTTAGACACCAGAACTGACTGGAATATTTGATTTCAACATTTCCGACTTTTAATGTCATTTTCAGCTTGCCTCGAGGGTTCGGTTAATTAAGTTAGAATAATTCGAGCAAATAAGTTTAAGTGAACTGCAGCAAAATTGTGCATAATTTAGTAGGTCGTACAAGGAAGTCGTGTGGTATCCACATCAGATATTTTTGACGTAGTAAAAGAATTTAAAAATGAATGCATATATAATTTTACAACTATTTATATTTCATTCTAGGTTAAATATTCTTCAATAAAGCTTATTTCAAAGCAAGAAATTCACTTAAAAGTACTTTTATAAGAGCTAACGTCTTGTTAGATATCGACGCTCATTATAGCCACAGTTTCATTCAGTAAGACTGGTGGAAAAAAAGAGCTCAAAGTCTTCGTGCCCCTTAAAAAATACATTTCAATTTGTAAGGTTTTAGTTTAAACTAACAAAGTTTTATGTTAATTTTCTCTTTCCTGTAAGTTCTTATTTGAACTTCCCGTTAGAACGAGCGCGCGTTTCAGCTTTATGCTAATTTGAAGTGGAGCCAAGTTTTGTATTTAAGGGTTAGCGAGGAACTTCTCTATGTGAGAGAGCTTTTAGTCTAAGATCACTGCTGCTCTGTTCGACGTTTGCCTGACTAGCTAGTACTTAAATTCTACGCCTAAGCGCTGTTACGCTATTACTTATTGAAATAATCTAAGTGCGTTAGTATGAGCTAAATCTTGCTACGCACCACTGATAGTTTAGCATAGAGGCCAACCTCGCGTTTATAACTCTGTGAGCAACAACTACTTAATTTCTACTTAGCTTTATTTTAAATTACTTGATTGTTCAGTTTAGACCCAAGTGCGGTCATTATTTTCTGTTACTCCTTCCGAGTTGGGAAGTGGCAGTAAATAGTCGTTTAATAAAAGGGTCATTTTAAAACCCTCCTTACGTGCAGTTATTCTACCACTTAACCACAGTTATTCTACCACAGAACATAGCTGCATTCAGCTCCCTGTTCGAGATCAGAACTTGATACTATCACGACCATGTTCGCCAAAAGTATGTATAGAACACTCAGTCCTGACAAATTCAATAGATAACTAAATCCAAGTGGATACGACCCTGTGAATACTATAGTTCGATGAGGTTTTGAACAACCATCCCATTCCCTAAATCCCATATCAAAAAATTATTTAACGAGATAATGATTAAAAGGTGGGAATACTGGTGGCAAAACGCACAACAAGGCACAAGAGCCTTTAGATCTATCCTAAGCATCAAAGAGAAGAACAACAGCATTAACCCTTACATAAATTGATACATTACTGAGCATGGCCCCTTTCCTACATACTTCTATAAGAAACGTCTCTGAAAGTAACATATGTGTTTGTGGAGATAGGGCGATTCAGAGCACTACAGTTTTTACTGTTCCTTAGCAGAGAAACTGCATCTTAAAAAACCAGCACAGTACTTGGATCCGTTTTTGACATATGCAACAGCAAATAAGCACCTTCGAATTAAAATACAAAAAATAGTTATGTGCTCCCATGTAATACAATCCCTCCCAGCTCTTCCCATAACTAGTTATACTATAAGTAGCAAAACGTACGATAGCGCAAATGGTCCACAGAACTTTGTATGTAATAATTAAGTACTTGTTCTATCATAATATAAATTCAAAATTCAAAATAATGTTACTGCACTACAGCATGCACATTCATAACAGTGATATGTTAGAGAGAATTAAATTGCTAGAATTTTTATAATATGGACTTTGGCAAACCATGACATTGCAACAAAACGGAACTCTATGTAAAATGCTACATTTAATACGCTATATACAATATGCTATATGTAAAAGAAATTCCTTGCGAGAAATGTAAGCATCACGAAGCTGACTGTAAGAACTGTAGAACTACAACCCACAAAATACTGAATCAAAGAAGCACGTGAAAACAATCGTAACCCATATGTTTTAACAATATGCAACAAATTTGTAACTACCTTGTAAAATCAACCGTATCACCATGTTGAAGTAATATTCATGTACCACCATGCATAATATAACTTTTCATAGATACAAAATGTATAAAGGATGCACTCGGGATATGCAGACGAGCCCCCAATGCACTACTGGCAGTGGTAGGGCCGTGGGGTAGCGTGAGGTGGGCAGCTTCTGCTCCAAACTAGGCTTTTCGAGAAAGTTAGTAGGAAGGGACAACGCCTGGATCACCTGTTGGTAAATATCTGGTGTCCCCCTACTTTTACCTATACCTATACCGGTGAATGGGCTACCAGTATCGGCTTTTCTTGGTTTTCTTTATGTATAACGCGAATGCAAATCAGTTTTCCTCTAAAGAAATCCTTCCTGAAAAGCATTTCCCTCGTAGTAGAGATCCGTAGCATATTTTGTCAATGAGTTTTTTGCAATTAAAATTGCAGCACCACGAAGGAAACAAATGATCGATATGAAATTTGCAAGGTACAGCACAGTAGGGGAAGAAACACGAAAGCAGCGTATATGCATATAATAGGAGTCTAACGTTATCTAAGGATCAGTGTAAAAGAGATTAAGAGAAGATGAGTTTTTTTAATGGAAATCTTTTTCCTTTCTTCTTTGCTAAATAAGAAGTGCAGAGTGTATCTAGAGGAAGGAAATGAAACATACAGAAACATGTGTCTGAATTTAATTGCAGTAATAAATTGAAGTATTGTAATTGGAGAGGATAAAAACGTACAGCGACTACGGTAGGTATGGCGCGGTCTACCCTTCTGGCAAACACAAGCGGCCTCATGGCTTTTCTAGACTGTCCACGAAGGGAAAACGTATAGGATAACGCAACATAAGTAAACTAAGTCTGCAACGGCAGCCATATTTGGTGTTCTTTGTTATTGTTCTATTCCAAATGAGACCAGGGTTTTATTAATTCTTTGCGTGATCTCTTTTGCTATGCTTTCTGCTTCATTTCTATTATAAACCAGATCTCTTAAGTCCCTCTTGCTACTCCTAAGGTCTTTTGGTAATTGACACTCTTCCACATAGTGCCTGTTATTTCCCAGCTTTCCGCATAGTAAACAGTTCACGTTTTCTTGAATTTTAAATCCATTTAGGTATCTACCGTGACCTGAAAGGATCTTACAAAGGACCGTTACTGCGAAATTGCTGCTCGCTTTGGTCGAAATCTTACGACATAATATACATATGGAATCGAGAGCTTCAGAAAGGAAGGCTAGGCTGATGTGTAAGCTCAAACGACTTCGAAGTAGCAATGCCCGAGAAGTTATCTTTTGAGATCTTTTGTGAATATCACAGAGGGATGTACAGCCACATCATACCTTTAATACATACAGTTAATGTAGTATGTGGCAAGGTAAGACGTCGTCATGAAGGTCCCACACTGTTTGCTCAGCGTCTATTTGTTTTGCCTACCTTTTAAGGTGCATTACAAGGTCGGTCTGTACCTACAAAGGTAGGTAGATAGGTATGTATGGCGCGATCTTCTGAAGATTCTATGCTCTGAAAGACGTACTTGGATACTCTGAAAGATGGTACTCTAAAAGACATACTTGGATACTCTGAAAGATGGTACTCTGAAAGACATTCTTGGATACTCTGAAAGAAGGTACTCTGAAAGATATACTTGGATACTCTGAAAGATGGTACTCTGAAAGACATACTTGGATTCTCTGAAAGATGGTACTCTGAAAGACATACTTGGATACTCTGAATGATGGTACTCTGAAAGACGTACTTGGATACTCTGAAAGATGCATTTGGACTCATGA
>KK115759.1:405957-457295 GCA_000611955.2 Stegodyphus mimosarum | reverse complement strand
CTGATACTTTCGTATAGATCTTCTTAGGCGAATCTCTCTTCTACGTGCAACATCATGATGGACGTGTTACGTAGGGCAGTTTAAGGAATGTTCTTTGAAATGATTACTAATGCTTCGTCATTCTGGCCAGGCTTCATGTGGGCTGTGACTGAATGTGAGTCTTGCTCGCCTCTAGTACATATATCTGGCATTCTAATCAATCAGCAAGTTAAAACCTATGAATCTCCTCTTTGGACTCCTTTGTAAAAGAAATAATGCGAAACCAGATGCTGCACTCCATGAGTAGAGAACGATTTAGCCCTGCAGGCTCAGGGTCACATATTTCACCAATTGAACACTTCTGGCACATATGTCACACACACTGAAACGATGAAAACCATAAATGACTGCAACAGATCAACAGATGAACTCTGGCAAATAATTGTAATTGTCTGGAACAGAATATCCCAAAATGTCATCCAAGATCTCTTTGCCACTGAGCCTCGCCGTAATTCAACCGCTATTGTTGCGCTCTTCGTTGCTTATCACAGTAATTCTACACATCCAAAATTCTCGAAATTTTAAAGATTTTATCTTTATATTTTAAAACATTTGTAAATCAAATCTAAATGTGTTCTCTTTTGCCCTTTTGCTATTGCAATTTTAAATGGCCAGCATTGTAAAATCAACTAGCCAATAAACAGGACTCTGAAACACTGGTATTTCGTCCACATATTCAAAAATATTCATTACATAGATTACTATCCATCTCATCTGAGAACAAAACCATTTGTGACGACGGTAAAATGCTTTTCCTCAATATAAAGAGCTTACACGTATCGCAACTTTTACCTTGTAGTGCCATGAGTAGGAGATATGAAAAATAAGCAATGTCCTCCTCGGGACTCAAAACTGGACCTCTCGAACACGCGCCGAGTGTGCCACCGTTAGGCTACGAAAGCATGCTGGAAGGAAGGAGAAAATACCTAATATCTCCCTTCATAGCCATATGGCAGACTTCCGCTTGGATACAATAGCAATATATCGATCTTCCGTGGGGGTTGTAACCTTTGGGCGTTCGGCTACGGGCCTTCGGGGTTGGGGTCCAGTGTTCAGAACTAACTAACTAACCTTATACACCCCCCTTTTAAAGGGCGACTTGGTATTAGGGGACCCAGTCGCCTAATCCTAGTGGTGACGTATTGTCTACCACCTTTTAGTTCAGGCACCACAGTAGAGTCATTAGGTATTTTTTTTAAACAAGAGACATGAAAAATGAGTAATGCCTTCACCGGGATTCGAACCTGGACTGCTCGAATACGCCTCGAGTGCATTATATTTACAATACGAAGGCATGTTGGATTGGAGGGAGCAAATACCTTATATTTAAGTTTTTTCCGCCACCAGATGGAGGATGTTCTTAACTGAGAGATCGGTTCTTCTTGAACCAGCTGAGAACCTGCCGTTTACCTGTCCGTGAGCTGAATCTCTCCTGAACTCTTGAAATAATTATAGGGATTAGAATTTGTTATCCTGTCCAACCAGTATAGTGGTTAGCGTCGCTGACTGCCGTGCCGAAGGGACCGGGTATGTACAATGTGCGTGCGGCATGGGGGTACTCTAAACATGCGGCGAGCCTAAAGTCCTCTCGAGACGTTGATGGTAGGGGAAAGGGGGTGGCAGACCCTCAGAGCCGTCCCCCTCCGGTGTGCTCTCGATCAAAATTGTGGGCGGCAATGAGTTAAACCGCACTGTCACCTGTAGGGGGCTCAAGGTTGTTGCCAACCACAGGCGTAAACTTGCGCTCTTTGCCACGAGGAGTTTCTTGGGCTTGGGCTGATTATAGATCAGACAAGTGAGCATTAACAACAACAGCAGCAGCAGAATTTGTTATCAAAATGATGAGATATTGTTTAGATCATTACAAGTGCCTTTGATGTCCATGTTGCACTTTTCAATGGTTTTGTCGAGCGGATTAATGTCAACTGTAAGTTGTCATCTTTAGGGGAATTATTATGACTTTACCTCTGTCTTTCCTATGCTGCTGTATGAATGATGACATCATCTCATGAAATACTACAGTGTTTTCACAGGACTTAAAAGGTTGACTTTTAATTCTCTTGTTCCTCCCAGATTACTGTAGGCCGAAGTGAAATGGCTGCAAATTCCACAAAACAAATTTTATCAGTAATGGCCTAATATTTCTGGAAAATTAAGTTAACAAAATACACTCACTTCCAAAAGTTAAGCACGGAGAGGAAAATGCTAATTTCCGGAAGCCAATCAGAATTGAAGAGGATGCAATTCGCTGCAGAGGTAGATGGAAGTATGCAAATATGTCAGGTAACAGCCAATCGCGCTTTCATGTCAAGAAATATGTAAAAAAGGCACTCTTATAAGAAGCTAGCTTTATGAAGGGTTACAGAAGTTGACTGTAAGTGCTGATAAGGTGTTTAAAACTTTCGTCCAATTTATTTTCAAGACATACGTGTTTCTATGACTTGCAGAAGACGAATGGAAGATTTTGAGCGCTGGCGTGCTGTATGGCGCATTGAAGCAGGACAGTCGATCACAGATGTTGCTCTTTTCTTCGTTCATCATTCTGTAATTTCCGGTTTTTGGAAACAATTCCAAACCCCCCAGACAGTTGTCCGAAAGCCCTAGCCAGTTGCCCAAGTGTTACAACTCCCACCGAAGATCGATATACTGCTATTGTAGCCAAGCGGAATCGCAGAGCGACCTCCACACGTGTGACATCTATGGTTACAGCGTCCATTGGTAAGACGATATCTGCAGCTACTGTACGCCAAAGATTACATATGAGTAGACTGTACGCTCGAGTACCTCGAGTTTACGTTCCTCTATCCGTCCAATCAAGAGGGGCACGATGACAGTGGTGCCGGGAACATGTCAATTCCAATGTGTCTGATTGGAGCAATGTCATGTTTCCTGATGAGTCAAGATTTGCTCTGGAGCCAGATGACAAGCGTATAAGGATAAGGATATTGTGTGCTATTAAGTACATTATTATTACAATTTTGTTGCATTCTGTTCCTTTCACACTGCAGAACATATTTCCTTTGCAAATGTTATGTTATTTCTATGCTAGTGTCCATGTGATTTCTAATATTCGCTTGCCTTAAATGCAAAAAAAGTGCATTCAGTAATATCGCTGAATTTAATATATGTGTATAAGAAAAGAAACTTCCTTCTCTGACAAACACTATTTTTATGCAAAGATACAAAAGATGTTACAAATTTAAAAAATGGGCAATATTCGTAAAGTAATACACTCACTTCCAAATGTTAAGCACGGAGAGGAAAATGCTAATTTCCGGAAGCCAACCAGAATTGAAGAGGGTGCAATTCGCTGCAGGGGTAGATGGAAGTATGCAAATACCTTAGGTAACAGCCAATCGCGCTTTCATGTCAAGAAATATGCAAAAAAGGCAGTCTTATAAGAAGCCAGCTTTATGAAGGGCTATAGAAGTTGATTGTAAGTGCTGATAGAAGGTGTTTAAAACTTTCGTATAATTTGTTTTCATAACATACGTGTTTCTATGACTTCCAGAAGACGAATGGAAAATTCTGAGCGCTCGCGTGCTGTGGGGCGCACTGAAGCAGGACAGTCGATCACAGATGTTGCTCTTTTCTTCGGCGTTCATCATTCTGTAATTTCACGTTTATGGAAACAATTCCAAAACACACAGACAGTTGTCCGAAGGCCCGTAGCCGGTCGCCCAAGGGTTACAACCCTCGCGGAAGATCGATATATTTCTATTATAGCCAAGTGAAATCGCAGAGCGACCTCCACACGTGTGACATCTATAGTTACAGCGTCCATTGGTAGGGCAATATCTGCAGCTACTGTACGGCAAAGATTAGATGTGAGTGGACTGTACGCCCGGGTACCTCGAGTTTGTGTTCCTCTATCCGTCCAATCAAGAGGGGCACTATTACAGTGATGCCGAGAACATGTCAATTGGATTGTCTCTGACTGGGGCAATGCCATGTTTACTGATGAGTCAAGATTTGCTCTGGAGCCAGAGGTAGGGCGTATAAGGATATGGCGTGAACAACGAACACGCAATCAGTCCCAAAACATCACCGAACATCAGGCATTCCGAGGAGGAAGCATTGTGGCGTAGGCAGGGATTTTATTAGGATACCGCACCGACCTGCACATCTAACGCACATGCCCATAGAACTGACGTCGTCGATGACTACCTGGAGAGTGAAGGGATTGCGCGTATGGCGTGGCCAACATATTCGCCCGACCTTAATCCCATTGAAAATCTTTGGGATGCTCTCGGCCTTGCCGTATCTTCACGTTTCCCACCTCCAGCCACTCTTATTGAGCTGGAAACTGCTCTGCAAGAAGAATGGCGATTGCTTAATTCTGCGGTGGTCGACCACCTAATTGAAAAATTGAAAGCATGGTCACAAGGTATAAACTTTGTATACAGATGAGGGGGGATCACATACCCTATTAATGTCCTTTTTTTCATTTTATGCTGTTTATACATATTTCTGTTTAAATCTCCAATATGTCATTATCTGATAACTTACAAAAATTTAATATTGTTTTCATTTCTGTATATAATTATTGATTTTGTTTTATTCATAAATATATATGCTACTTTCCTGCCGAATTTTGTGTCAATCAAAGCAGTATTTTTTTGTTTTTTTTTTTTTTTTTTTTTTTTTCATTTTATAACTTCGGGCTTAACTTTTGGAAGTGAGTGTACTAACAACTATGTTTTGCACCGTAAAAATACGTCGTAAACGTATGTACGTAAAGCATGAGGAAGACCGAGAAGGCTTCATGCAGTTAGTAGTCATTCATCTTTAAGGAATAAACACGCTTCGAAGCCGGAGCAGCGCAGCTTTAGCCATTTGGCCACCAGTGGCTGCATCACATGTAATACTGTAAACTGTCTTTTGCCGTCGACAGATTTCATTCTGGGTATTTTCAGATTAATCTTAGCAACAAAAAGCGCTAATGTGACTTTGAATATTTCATAGGTGTTACTTAACATTTTTATCGGGTCCACTAGCAGCGGAGTCGTTGAACGCTGGTAATTTAGCTCGGTGTTCGAATCCCTTTGAATGGGTTGGCTAAATGGATATTTTTCTGGTTTTCCCCATGCGTAACTTGTATAAAAGACAGTTTCCGTTAAAACGTCCTCCACAAAGGCATCCCTCCCTTTAGGCAGACAGCTCTTGAGTGCTTCGCCATAATTAAATAAACCAAACCATTTTTATCAAGGGGAAAAATAACAATGAAACAGAAATTTGACAAAATTTAAAGAGCAGCTGTTGATTCCAACAATCAGTTAATCTATGTTTTCCCGTAATTATCGATTAATCGACAGGAAAAAATGAATTTCTGTTGTCACAAATTTCTTCTCAACTGAGAAAGAATTTCTTAAAAATGTCATTTTATGTACAGTTTTATTCCATACTGAAAAATGCAAGCTCTGAAACACACCTTTAGTCACATTATGCATATATTTACATATTATTATAATGTGTATCGCTGTTAGGAAATCTGAGTTAACGTTGTAACATATCAGATGACTGTGTTGCAATGCTACTGAATTTATTAACACCATAGGTAAGCAACGCTAACGGTAACGTTGATTTAAATTAGTTCCGAGTTTAAACATTTCTATAATACCAGAAAAGGGATAATGACATTATATTTAATCAATAATAATTTCGTAAACAAGTGTCTGTCTCTCTGTGTACGTCTGGAAGAGAATCAGTTATTAACATTCGTCAGTATCCACTCAAGAAAACTTTATCGCAATTTCTAAACGTTCAAACACTTACTTGGATTCTACTGTTTCATTAGATGTTTCAAATGTCTATTCTTAAATCACTAATGTTAGTAAATATACGGCTTCTATGATCTAAATACACTCATGTCCATAAATTAAGGATAATGCAAAATCAGGCAAAGGAAGAGTTAGAAGCAAAACAAATTTGACTTATTTGTAAAGCTTATTTATTAAACAAAAGGTAAAGAGCAAAAAAAGATGCTATATGTTTGATATTATTAAAAAAAATAGCGATTTTTTTTCTCCCTGGAGCAAATTACAAAAAAAAATATTTACAAAAATCCAATATTACATGGTTGGTATGATTGTTAATACATTTTATGTCTCCCACACGATGCAATACAGTCCGTACAACGCCTAGGCATGCTGATTATCAAATTATCGATCTGATCTTGGGGGATATTACACCACTCAAAACGCAATGCTCTCCGGTAGTTCCGGTAGACATGTAGGAGGAGGTTGACGGGCTGCAACTCGTCGGCCAAGCATGTCCCACACGCTCTGGATTCAAGTCCGGTGAGAATGCTGGCCAGTCCATACGGGTGATATCCTCCGATTGAAGGCATTCGCTTACGATGTTTGCACGGTGAGGATGGGCGTTGTCATCCATAAACACAAATTGTGCGCCCATGGCGCCCCGAAACAAACGCACATGTTGTTCCAGAATGACGTCCCGATAGATTTGGCTTGTCATGGTTCCAATTTGAACATGCAGGTCAGTTCTGGAACCCAGAATAATTCCACCCAAAACGAGCACTCATGCACCACCGTAACGGTGTCGTTCAATGATGGTTTCTTATTGGTAACGGGTACCTGGAGCTCTCCATATGAAAGTCCGGCGAGAATCAGACTGCTGCAAGCTAAACCTGGACTCGTCGGAAAACATCACACAAGCCCACTGTTGCGGTGTCCATAATGCATGCTTTCTACTCCAGGCTAACGGCAGGGAGTGCAGTAAGTTGCAGTAAGTGGAACGCATCGGACAGGTCTACGAGCATGTAGACCAATCTGCCCTAAGCGTCTGTACACTGTCTGCCTTGAAATTGTCCTACCAGTGGCTGAAGAGAGCTGACGAGACAGGTCTGAGGCTGTGCTCGGCCTGTTTCTTTTGGCAGTAACTGCCAAATACCGGTCCTCATTCGGCGTTTTAACTCTGGGGCGACCTGTGCTGTAACGTCTATTCACATTCCCATCATCTTGGAATCGTTGCCAAATTATAAGGCGCCTGCGAACAATTTTACTTCTTTGCCTGTATTCCTTATATATCACTCTCTTACACTTTCGTCATTGTGACGTAGCATCGGTGTCATCGGGTTTTTTCCTGAAATTTGCATATGATTCTTGAAGATGTGTGTAGTGATTTTACAGGTGATATATTTACTTTAGAGTTCGATTTCCGCGTGACTCGGAATAATCCTTAAATTATGGACATGAGTGTACATCAGGCCATTTTATCTGCCATGTTACCAATTTATTCAGAAAATATAACCTATATCATTCGTGAAGATTTAAAACAAATAACTTTTATTTATTTACAATTCCATTATATTTGCTTGTATATAACGTCGTTCTCATAATTCAGATACATACTGTTAATTTGGCTTGGGGATTTATCTATACAGATAAAGGATGCGAAGGTTAGCTTTCAAAGAAAAAGTGCTTTGTCGGAGGATCTCTTATGTGTTTTGGCTCTCACGGACGTTGCAGTACATTAGCACAGATTACATGAGATCAAAGCAACGTAGATCTCATGCGGCCAACGCGTTCGTAGAGAAGCCTAGAATCCGATCAGCGGTTATATAAACTCGACCGTTGGAGAGATGATGGCAAACATACTACTGAAGAAAATGTCTTCCCAATGAAATGCTCTACTTCAAGCGTCAGCAACCTATGGTATGCAGTACAATTCTCATTGGCATTCTGTACCACTCTACGGCGGGAGGTGATTTTACTGGAGGACAAATACTTGGAACCGACCGCTGGCGGTAAGAGACCCGGTGTTTGTTCTGAAGGTGCAGCTGCCGAGGGTGGAGGCTTAGCCTCGTCTCCCTCAGTTCAGTACCGGCCTCCTCGTGGCCCCCGCTGGTAACCATATTGGCTTCGGCTGACATGGGCTAACGGTGCTGGACAAACTTATCCCTGAAGACAGACTGGATGGAATTTCCGGAACCGACCATTGATGGGAGGAGACCAGGGGTACCGCCAGGTAACTGGCTAGACTTGTGCCCAGACAGCCCCAATCTCTGGAGTAGATAAACAGTCTTCATAGGACTAGAGCCGTCGTATATTTGGTGGTAGGTTCAGGCTTGGCAGGGACCGTACTGGTACTGTCTTGTCCGTGACCTTGGATGTGGGGACGCTACATGGTACTGATATTGCTTGTTGTTCGACGAGGTGGCACCCTCAGTCAACTCACGGGGACGAACGATATCAGTTTTGTAGTGTCCCCTTGGATTGGCCGAGGCGAGTGGTGCCCCCTCGGACATCCTCTAGGCGTGGGAGTGAAAGACTTTGTATGGCTTGCTTTATGCTCCTTGAGACTGGAAGCTCCTGCCTCTGGTTCCCAGTACCACTCTACAAAGTCCTCACATATAGATGTATCATCGCCCTGTCACTCCTTTCTACACCAAACCACCTCACCCTCCACGCATTTTCTCCGTTTTCGTTCGGTTCGTCGCGCTGATGCACGAGTATAGAGTATGATTTTAATCGATACACGTCGTGCGTAGTAGGTTAGTTTTAACTTTACGACACGTTCTTAGTTTTATTGTGAAAATTCGTATTTTGTTTGTTTAATTATCGCGGCAATTCATACCAACGTATTTAATTAAATGTCCACTAAAAAGTGAGCACTGTATGTCGCCCATTAAGTATACAAAAACATTTTCAAGCTAAACATCAGTCTATATTTCAAAATTCCGATGAGAAATTTGAAGTTATAGAAAGACCTATTCTGGATAAAGAGCTGGAAAAAATAAGTTACATTTTTTGTAAAACAATTGGAAACAAACTTAAAGCGACAAATGTACATTGCGAAAAAAAGATAAACAAGACAGTTTATGTCTCCCGTTCTACTGGGCTGATTGACAAAATTCAAACTGCATTTTTCATGTCTCGAAAGCGCGACTTAGAATATATATCAGATACATATATATAGCATTGTTCTACTATAGGGATTTTGACGCATTGGTTTTCCATATTGCGATTCTACGACTCAAATTATGTCAAAGTTCCAAGTTTTGTAAAAAATCGCACGAATAGCTTTTAAAAAATTAGCTCGCAAAATTTTAGCTTCTCAATGTTAATTGAATTTGATATATATTTATTAATATCTCTTTTTTATTAAACTTAGGTTCATTCCAAATAAAATTCGCCCATTTTTTATGATTTATTTTTTAAATTTACATTTTTAGATAATTTTTTATCAATTTTTCGAAAAACATTTTGAATTATAATCAATAAAAATTTTACCATCATCTTAAAGTAGATGTACTTCTAGGCATACCTGCAAAAACGTACGAGTTTTTTATTCAAAATTTCCTAAGATATACTTGAATTTATATATTGCCGTGCTTTGAAATTTGGCATATTTCTTAAAACTTAAAAGCGACAATAGCAGAAATGTGGTTTAAGCACTTTGTTAAAATTATTTGAAAGTATGAATGATGACCATTTTTCCGCCTGTGTACAATGAAAAAAGGAAAGAAAACTAGGTTGCTAAAAATTAAGAAATTTGCCAAGTGAATTATTCTTGTCGCAAACTGAAAAAAATGCGCCACGATGAATTTTTAAATTTCTCTGTGAATTTTGCATCAAATTTTACAAAATTTAATATTTAGGCCTAATTTAAGTAGTAGAACCAAAATATGGAAAAAAATTGCCATGCCACTCCAGGACGAGTCCGATTTTGTATAAAAATCCATATATTAGAACAATGCTATATATAAATTTAATATATATCCTAAGTAGTGCTTTCGGGACATGAAAAAACGTAATATGAATTTCGTCAATTAGCCCAGTAGAATGGGAGACATATCCCCTTTTTTTTCGCAGTGTACGATAATTACTTGTGTGGTTTAATTTGTACTGCAGTATTAGGATTATATTACATAGTATGATAATTAAACTTCTTCCTCCGATTCTGCAATTTTGTTTATCGAAATACTCGTATAATTGAACCCTACGAAATTTTAGAAACAAAAGTTGTAAGGTTTTAGTTTAAACTAACAAAGTCTTATGATAATTTTTTCTTTCCTGTAAGTTCTTATTTCAACTTCCCGTTAGAATGAGCTCGCGTTTCAGCTTTATGCTAATTTGAAGTGGAGCCAAGTTTGTATTTAAAGGTTAGCGAGGAACTTCTCAGTGTGAGAGAGCTTTTAGTCTCAGATCACTGCGGCTCGGTTCGACGTCCACCTGACCAGCTAGTATTTAAATTATAAGCCTTAGCGCTGTTACGCTATTACTTATTGAAGTAATCTAAGTGCGTTAGAATTAGCTAAATCTTACTACGCACCATTGATCGTTTAGCATAGAGGTCAACCTCGCCTTCATAGCTCTATGAGCAATAACTACTTAATTTCTATTTAACCTTATTTTAAATTATTTGATTGTTCAAGTTAGACCCAAGTGCGGTCATTATTTTCTGTTATCCCTCCCGAGTTGGGAAGTGGCTGTAAATAATAGTGGTTTAATAAAAGAGGATTTTAAATCCTTCTTACGTGCAGTTCTTCCACCACTTAACCACAGTATTCTACCACAGAACATAGCTGCATTCAGCTCCCTGTTCAAGATCAGGACTTTAACTACTTCACGAAGATGTTCGCCAAAAGTATGCATAGAACACTCAATCCTGACAAAGTATGGCAGGAAGGAAGGTCTTATATTTAAGCAAATACGGTAATAATACAGAAGTATATATCAATGATACTCACTTGAACGCTCTTTGAAATTTAGCTGCTGTAGTTGAAACTAAGATAATTTATAATATACCTGAAATCCAAATTTAAAGAATTCATTATTTTTGCAACAACATGGTTTTGTTTCTTTCACATTGCTTATGTAAATTAAAGTAAATTGCTGACTAACGAAGCTCGAAGGACTCGAGAAAATTAACCAACGTAAAATGTTTCGTTTTTTTATGATTGAAATTAAAGAATGCCTTATGAAAATCTAGGAGAAAATTTTTTCCTGGATGAATGAAGTCATGAAATCAAAACAAATCTTTTTATTCAAAATTAAATCACAATTTATGCATCATTTTACATTGACAAGAATATTACCCATTTTTAAAAATTCAAAATTCAATTTCAAAACAATTCGTTCTTTTTTTTTTAATCTACTGAATACATTCTAAATTAATTCATCAAAACTCTAGACTACTGCTAATCAAAACAGCTTCACCAAAAATACTACAATTTTCAAATTTATAAAAATATATAAATTAGCAATACATAATGCCTGTTTTGAAATGTATTCAAAAATATTATACCTGTTACAGAATTCAATATCTATACAATAGTTATTTAAAATAATACTTTAAAACAGTAATATTAAGTTCAAATAAACTTTTTTAATTAATTAACAGATGATAACCTATGAAAACTTCAACATTTAAAAATAACTAACAAATAACTTAATAAATGCAACATTTAATAAATTTTAAACTGACATTTTAAAAATTCTTTTAAAGCTGAAACTTAAATAACTCTTAAGTGCATTCCACTATATATGTCCAATAACCACACTTTTAAAACAAAAATATTTTCCTTGATTGATTGAGCGGAGTAATAATTTTTCCTTGGTGTCATATACTTTAAAGGATTAATTTTAAATAACAAATAAATTATCAAATAACTTGTGAACTAATTGGCTTTTGATTGTAAATTCATACAAAAATCTTAAACCACCATTAGGTAACCGTTAAATTGGAAAGTGGCATGATTAATTTAAATGTAGCATCGTTCTCAAACTCTGTAGAGGGATATTTTCTTATAAGTTAATTTTGGATGTTTGTGGAAAGGTCTGAAATGTTCTTTCATTTGTAACTATCACACCATCGACTTCTATTAGAGTTGAAAAATACTGTGTATGATTCGTATTATATTCGCACTTTTCTGCGTGTGCCTCAAATGGCACTTTACTTGACATTGCACTCCCTGTGGAAGACTCATCATTTGAATTAAATTTAGCACTTGCTTCGTGACTTTTATTAATTTCAGTCTTGCAAGATGCTTCTTGAAATGTTCTTTCACTTTTCACTGTTATCCTATCATCTTCTGCTACAGTTAAAGAATATTCCATAAAGCTATGATTTTCGCCGTTTTCTGTATCTGCCTGCAATTGCGCTTTACATGATACGTCATTTTTTATAGAACGCAGTTCGTCTGAATCGGGTTTAACACGAGCTTCATAGTTTTTATTTATTTCATTCTTGGACGGGGATTCTGGCAATGATTGAAATGCTCTTCCACTTTCAGCTATCACACTATCAGTTTGTATAGTAGTTAACGAATATTCCGTACAACTGGGATCTTCGTACTTTTCTTTATCTGCCATTGATAATGGCGCTTTGTTAGGTATCTCACTCTCAGAGAGAAATTCAGCGGTGCGGCAAATTTTAACAATCTCTTTACGATCAATGTTAATTTCATTGTTGTTTGATGTCTGTAACTTTCTTTCGTTGTTACCCATCGCTTTATCGATTTCTTCGGCAATTGAAAAATAATCCATGAAACTCTGATCTTCGCACTTTTCTCTATTGGCCGTAATTAAAGACGCTACGCTTGATAACTCAATCTTCAAAGGAAGTTCATCATTAGAAACAGTATTAACATTCTCTTCATGCTTCGGAGCAATTTCGTTTTTGCTGGATACTTCTTGAAGTAATTCAAATGTTTTTTCGGTTTTTGCTGCTACCATATCAACGTCCATTACAGATGAAAAATATTCCGTAAAATTCTTACCTTCGCAGTTCTTTAACTTTATAAATGGCACTTCGCTTATTATCTCAATCTCTGGCGGAAGCTCCACGTTTGAAAGAGTTTCAATATTTGATTCATTGCTCTTATTAATTTCGTTAGCATTCGAGGATTTTTGAAATGCCTTTGCGTTGTTAGCTATCAGCTCACCAGTTTCTGTTGTTGCTGGGAAACATGTCTCACTACTCTGACCTTCACATATTTCTCTATCTATCATCGTAAATAACCCTTCTCCTGTTATTTTAATTTCTACAGGATACTCATCATTTGAATTAGTTTCATGATTACTATTAATTTTAGTGGTATTCTCGTTTATCTTCTCCAAAGACGCTGGTGGAAAGTGACCAGATTCTGCAACATGTTTGGATGAAACATTAGATTTTGAACTTGAAGACGTATCTAAAAGTATAATTTCCGGTTTCGAGCTACGCTTTAAAAGCTGATTCCTGGTACCCACAGCTCTCTGCGTAGGATCGTTATTCGTTGATGACTTATCTGGAATTACTTTGTCTCGGCATGTTGGACATTTGGGACATTTGGGTGTCACAGTATAACATCTGTTACAAGTCTGAAAAAAATATCAAAAGCATCTATTTACATGGAAGATATATTCATAAAATATTTTAAGTTTAATAGTCGGTACTTTCAAAGAAATTATGTTCGAACTCTTTTTTTCAGCAAAGCTATGACAGTAATCTTACGGAAAATATAAACTTCGAACTTATTTATTAAATGTCTTCTACAAAGCCACTCAGTAATATTATGTACAGAGATATTTCTCGAAAATTAATTTTTTGGGGGAGGCGATCTGAAATCATTCCTTTAAAGGCATCCACAACGTTTGCAATTATGCACATTAAATTTAAAATAAAAGGAGTATGAAACATAAATTGAGTTATTCACTCAGTTATCTTTTAATCTTCAGCCACAAGATGTCTGTAAATAAACTGGTGTCCAAAATGAAGATTACAAACTCAAAACATGTAAATGTAATGTCTGGAAGGTCCTGAAAAGGTGCTGGCTTCGTAAGATGGATCTTTTGAGAAATTTTCAGGCATGCTTTACAGGATTTACGTCCAATTGAAATCTATGCAACCTCGCGTTATTATCCATAATTTCTCTCCAAAACCTCCTCCGAAAAATCTCAACATAAGGTCAACGAACTTTATCCCTATAAAACTGTACAATCACAGTGAACTTGACTTCTTTTAAGTTGAAGAAATGGTAGCGATCCCAAACTCTCTCCTGATCAAGATTCATCCAGAATCATTTTGTGTGCTAAATCCTGACCCATGAACGAAGAGGGCGATATCCTAATTTTGATGTGTCCCAGAATGGTTTACCTAGCTCCACATAAGATAGGGTAACATTACATCATTGTATACATAATTAAGTAGTTTGTTTTCTAATGAGAAGATAACGAGGTAGTACTTCAGCCAACTTCTAGGATGTTCTTTCGGGTAATCGGATCTAATGACCGAAAAAGGAATTTCCAATAGCGAGACTTCGACGGACCTTCTTTTTTTTTGGGGGGGGGGGTTGTCGTTGTTTTTTAGAGGTGAAAAACAGAAATACCAGAGGGAAAGCAGACCGATTTTAGATCTGGTAATGAACAAACACGGTCTACTTCTGTGGAGACTATCTGAAAGTAATTCTTGGAGGGACAGGAAAAGGCAATTAACTTTTTCAGCAAAACTCTTGTTTTATTTACTATATCATGTGTTACAGTGTAATTATTTGCGACAATTACACATATTTTATCCAAGACAAGTGAAACAATTACCACTTCTAGTGGTTAGTGTCAGTGACCACTGCCCCAGAACACATCCCTGCAAATTATTCTCTATGATACTCATGGTGAAGAGACATTAGGTTATTTCGGAAGCAGGAGCGATATAGTCACTTTGCTTAACTTGTTCCGCCAAACTGAGTTAATGGCACTACAGGGTTAGGAAGTCATCCTAGTCGTTGCTAGCAATATGATGGTTAAGCCGCCTTTCTACATTTACATTAATCTTTAGTTGCTTGGATATAATTATTTTCATTCACTTGCTTCATTATCTCTAAGATGCTCTTGTTGCAGCAATAGCCCGTGAATAGTCTATTCACATGATATGTGATGTAGTAAAGAACTGCTGTCGAAGGTGCTCTATCAGAGGGTAAAGGAGAAGGTAATGAAGTGCGTCCGCTTCTTTTCCGCAAAAACCGCAAGAACAGTTGACCTCCCGCCTGAGGTATCGTCTGTAATATGCTGGGAATTTCCCGTGGTTGGTACAGGCCATTTGAGCCTCTTGAGAGTAGGTATTGGGAAGATGTTGTAAGTAAATCTTCTTGTCTTTTCTTCCTGCCATCGTGATGACCATGTTTCTTGAAATGTTGTCTTGAGGAGCCTTTTTGCAACTTCTGCGGAAAGCGGAACTTCCTTGTCATTTTCTGGTTTGAGAGCTGCAGTCTTAGCTAGTTCATCAGCTCGTTCGTTGCCTTTCTGCTCGGAGTGTCCTTTTATCCAGTTGATATTTAAAGGGATAGAGGAGCATATTTTTTTTCTAAGTGCTACCGTGTGCGGATGTTTTGGAGGAAAGGAATTCAACACATTCAGAACGCTCATGCTATCTGTGAAGAATGAAGTGTGAGCTGTTGGTTGCGTACCTAACCATAGTGCTGCTTCTTTGAGTGCGAGGGACTCGGCTTGGAAGACTGAAGCGTGGTTGCTTAGACGGAATTGTGCTTGATAAATTTCTTCATTGTTCGAAAAGACCGTGAACGCTGATCCTACTCGTCCTGAAATTTTTTATCCGTCAGAGAAAAATTTCTCTTTGTTGTCCTGAGGGTGGCGATTTGCCCCAAAAAAGGATGGGTAGATATCCTGGGTGTATAGCAGGGGATCTTGGAAGCTTTCCATGCTGGCATGGGATAAATGTAAATCTTCTTTAGTGTAAAGGTCCTCTTTGTAGTGCAGAAGTCGGTAGATTGATCTTTCTAATTCTGCTTTTAGGTCGAGTGGGAGAGAATGGGTCGACTAGAACCTGAAGTCCTGCGGTTGATGTGGTGCTATACGCACTGATGATTTTTAGCAGGATTACTCGCTGTATTTGTTGTAGTTTCCGACATATTCTTGCTGTGCCAGTCATCCATACTGGGCAACCGTAGAGGATCATGCGTTCAATTGCATTTAGGTATAGATGTTTTCACAGACGCCCCTTTGGGCTCCACTTGTCTGGGATTATCCTGTTTAGTTTATCGAGGATTCGATGCGTATTATCTCGGACTTCCGTAAGATGTGATATCGACGTGAGCTTCATATCAAGCGTGAATCCGAAGTATTTAATGGTATCCTGGAGTCGCAGTGAATGCCCTTTCCACTTTATGCGGGGTGGATTCGCGTCTATTTTTGAGCTCTTTGGAAAGACTATCATCTGTGTCTTTTCAATACTGAAACACAGTTTTGTTGTCTTGACTCCATTTTGTACGCAATTTGAGTGCTGCGTCTGCTTTACTCTCTATTGTTCTCCTATTGCCTCCGTCTGTTATGAGAATAATATCGTCGGTGTAAGCTTGTATCTTGTCTTTGTCTCAAAAGTTGATGTTTAGCGCTGAATCTGCAATTATGTCCCACAGGATGGGTCAGATATTAGATCCCTGTGGGGCTCCTTTCTGGTAATTCATAATATTTAGGGCATCTCTTCTGTACGTCACTTGACGTTCTGTGATGTAGCTTGCGATCAGTTGGTAAGGATTCTTTGGACATCGCAGGTCTTTTAGTTTTGTTTTGAGCGCTGGCCGCCATAGTTTAAGCGATATTATACATATATGAAGGTTATTTTGTCTGTTATTTAAGATGATGTCTTGAACACGGTTGAGGGTGTCGGTGGTGCTCCGCCATTTAATAAACTCGTATTGGGCGGAGTTTAGTAGTTTGTTTTTGACCAGGTAACGCGTTAATCGTTGCGTAAGCATCTTGTCAAGGACTTTGCCCACGCTGAGAGCAAGCAGATAGGTCTGTAAGAACTGGGTATGGACTTTGGTTTTCCCTCTTTCTAGAATAAGACCAGTCCTGCGTTTTTCCATTCCTTTGGAAAATAACCTAATTCAAGGCACTTGTTAAAGAGTGCTAGACTTTGTTTGTCGTCCGCGAGCCTAAGCTCTTCTATGGTTTCAATTGTGCGGCCATCCAGACCAAGAGCTTTACTTCTGCGTGTTGAGTTTATATTAGGTTGCATTTCTTCGAGTGTCAAAGGCTGATCGTCTTCGTTTGGAATCTCGGTTGATTGGGCACGGATATCTGCGTGATATGTAGAGTCCTGGTCGGGCTCATCTTCTGGAAAATGGAACCTCATTATTTCCTTAATTGTATCCTCAATTGTATTCCTCATTGTGCCATCGCTTTTTTGAACTGAACCTATCTATAATGGATCCATGCTCTTCCCTTTAGCTAGATCGAAGTATGTTCCGAATAGAGAGCAGACAGTGATTTTGCTCCATGTCATGTCCCATGCTTTTTTCTTTTCTTTGTACATCTTTTGCCGGTACTGTGCACGTACCCTGTTATGGCCCTTTCCTATCCAGCCTGTTATGGCCTATGTAAAGCAGCCTGTTATGGCCTATGTAAAGCAGCCTGTTATGGCCCTTTCCTATCGAGTTATTTTTTGGAATCTCTTCCTTGTTGCTCTAACCTTTTTCCTGAGAATAGTGAGATCCTTTCTCCACCATGGGCAGGTGCGCGGTCTTGGTTTCGAGTTATGTGAGAGAACCGTTCTTTGATCCATCTCGTGGAGACTAGTGGTAACGTCTCTTATATACTTATCGATTTCTTCGATAGTTGTCAGATTTCTAGGGTCTGCTAGAGATTTAGAGATATTCCTTTTGAAACTTAGTCAATCGGTATGTCGTACATTGATTTTCGTTCTTCCCCATGTTGGGTAATGAATGCTGGAGACGTCAAAATAGATATTATTATGATCTCTATTGTTTGCGTCGTCCGTTACCTTCCAGTTATGGATCCTAATTCTATCTCTACTTATGATAAGTGTGAGGTCAATCCAGCCGTTGCCACTTACTCCTGCGAAGGTTGGCGTATCCCCATCTCGTTGACAATTGATAGTCCAGTGCTCGGTATGAATTCGCATACTTTGAGGCCCACTGGGGACTTTTGACATTGAAATTTTCTGGTAATTATTGTAGTCATGTTGTTATTATCCTGCATAAACCTTTCTAAGGTTGTCAGGATTAGTGCAATGTCCTGCGATGGAGGACAGTATACTGTGATTAGTATACATCTTGAGTCACTGCCTATTGCAAACGCTATAATCTCCGAAGAGCGGAAAAGTTTCAGAATTGGGAGATTTGAGTCCGCTATAAACATTGCAGTTTTTGCGTCTATTCGGGAGTAGAACTTCTTACATTTTGTGGGGAACCCGACGGTTCCTGGATACATGCTATTTTCAGTTTATCGTTCTGTTCAAAATTTATCTTTGAGTTGTCAGTTTCACTCCTGGAATGCTTAAGATTAATCTGGATTTTTTTTTATATTATCCATAATGCGTTCGTTGTTTTAGTCGTTCTAGCTCTCTTAGGTAGCGTGGGCATTTCTTATCTCGGCTATCAGGTTGGGCGTCGAGGCTTGTATTATATCGTTTATTCACCTTTATGCAATTGACACATCTGTTTTTTTGGTCACACATGGTCTTCTCGTGATCTGTGGAGCCGCATCCGGCACAGACTTTATCTTCCTTGCAATATTTCTTTGGGTGGTTATACCCAAGGCATTTTACACATTGCAAAAACTTTATGAACTCCCTTACGTTGTTTCTCCTCCATTGTATTTTCAACTTCCTCGTTTTCATAAGGATCTTGAAAGCTACTGGGCTATAGATAGAACCCAGTGCTGTCCAAAGTGGGCCTTCATGGCGCACAAGGCCTCTAATTCACTAAGCAGGAGTGATGAAAAATGAGAAACGCCTTCTCCGGGAACCGGACCACGGACCTCTCGGTTACACGTCGAGCGTGCTGACCATTACACAACGAAGGCATGCGAAGAAGGCGGCAGAAATACCTTATACTCCCCCCTTTTAAAGGGCGACTGTGGAATAGGGGCACCATTCGCCAAGTCCCGGTGGTAGGGAAGAATCATCATCCACCACCACTTAAATTCGGGCGCCAGTGTAGAGACATTAGGTTATTTCGAACAGGAATCAGGAAAAATGAGCAACGCCTTCGCCAGAAATCGAACCGCGGATCTCTCGGTTACGCATCGAGAGTACTGACCACTACACCACGAACGCATGAGAATAAGGCGAGAGAAATACCTTATAATGGAAATAGTTTTCTTCTTCAAGGAGAGTGCAACTTTGCGTCTGCTGAATTCCCATACTGTTCTTACAGGCTTTTTCTTGGTGCTGCAGAGTGCACATCGTTGTAATGTTGTCTTCGATGGCTGATGCTTATTTTCTTGAAGACGAATTGCGGCATCAGCTACTGGCCTATGTTTCTTGATTGCCATCTACTGAGCTATAAGGGAACTTTAGAAACGGTCACTCACACGAGTGAATAAGACGTTCAATAGAAAAGGTGGTTACTTTAGATAACTAAAAAAAGTTAAAACTAAAATACTGCTCCAGAGATGTTTAATATGTTATTCAATTGTTAAGTCTACGTACAAAATCCCAAAAAGATAAACATCTCTCATGGTTTCATCCAGGAAATTTCGGAAGTATTTAATTATGCTGTCAATTTAGAAGAGTAAGAACTTACGACGCGACATCATAAGGGCAGTCTTCTGCGATTTGTTGACGAAAACTGATAATGCTAGTCGCCGGACGTAAAGGGCCTTCTCTAGTAAGTGTTCGTGTACCGTTTGCTTGGATGATGTTCTAGCAAGAAAGCTTTCTAGCTAGCACCTCTTTATCGCGTCGGGCATTTAATGCCATGTATCAAACTTCAGCCGCTTTTATGGCTCTTGGACGGCCTTAGCTAGGCTTTCGGGTGATACGGTTTGTAGTATGAAGATGATTTCATAACCTGCATACGAATTTCCAGACATTCGTAACCTTTGGTTCTTTATCTCACACCAACACCTAAATCATTGCAGTAACTTATTTAATTGAAATCTGTCAGTTTAGCGAATTTTCTTGTAAGAAATATAACTTCGTAGACGTATATCGCATATTTCAAAAACGTTTAAATCATTTTTCAAAACCTTTCTTTAACTTTTTTTTTAAAGACGTATTTTTTAACAGCCACCAGATGCTTACCTTACATTTATCTTTTTCTCAAATTGCACATATTTATAGTTTGTTATATGACATCCGTTTCTAAAATATTAGTGTGTAAGTGGTGTAATGTGTTTGTAACTTCAGTTTTGGAAACTACTGTATGTAACAATTAGATTCTCGCAAATGATAACCTTTCAGTTTGCGATAAAAGAAATAATGCAAAAAGTATTAGAAAAACGAAGCTAAACAATGAATTTCCTCGGCAATAAAATAATAAAATTCCCCGGCAAGTTTAGTAATTCAAATTTTTCGCTATTTTTCGTAATGTTAGTGACTTTAAAATTATCTTTATGGGAGTCTTCCTGAAACTTTCGGAGCGTTACATTATTGCCAAAACTTTATCATCCTCTGGTTTGGCAAATGTTGCCACTATTACAACACTGCATGCTCCGTATTCGCGATTAAAAATCCACTCTTAACTGTCATTAGTCACCTTTGGTTACAGTTCAAAAGCCTTTCAGTTTCGTTTAGATTTAAGAACTTATTTAAATTTACTGCACTGTCTCAGACCAATGACTTTACCCGTTGACCGAGTCACTAACCAATGATCAACAGCTGAGGGGACACAAAACCTTCGGTTTAGTTTTATTTTTAGAACTTATTCAAATTCTCTCCACTACCATGGAATGGTGACCTATAACCTCCCTGCGACTTACAGCCCATGAGTCACTGGTAACTAACGACTTTCAGAAGCTGTTCTCTACATATACTGCATCGCCTCCTACCGCATCCAATTCTTTGACATTCGATTCTCCACCTGCAAGTTGTTAGTGATCTTGATGAGACTTGGCGGATACTGCAGACAATGCACCAGCGAACTAGTATTTAATTTTAATGTGTATCTAAATTTACGGCACTGTCCCATAGTGGCGAGCTCTGGGTTAACTTCACATGAGCCTTAAACTGTAGCTCGTCGATGACTAGCATCTTCCATGCGCCACTGCATTGATTTAGTTTTATTTGAAATATCTGTATAAATGTACTGAACGACCTCACATCGATGACTTAAAATCTGAATCCAAGTAACCTGCAAACTGTACGTCATTTGTCAATTTTTCGAACATCGATAGGCATTAGTGGCCAACAAATACCTTGATGAGCATCGGTGTGATTTTATTTTATTTTAATATTTGTGTGCACTAATTGTGTTGCCTTCCAGGGATTACAGTCAACCTATAGGCCACCCGTGAAAACGCTCCTTGAAATGCAAAGCTGTTCTAAAACGTAATTTTAGTTTAAATATATACATAAACTTACAGCCACGCTACAGATCGGTGATTTATGGGTTGACACAAAGTGATCCTCAATCTGCAGAGCTTCGATGATCTCGATGGCCATTTAAATCGAACAGGCTTTACTACCATCGGTGTACTCGTGTACTCCGAATTAATTTTTAATTGGAGTAAATATCTAAGTTTAAGCCAGGTGACGGGTGAAAGCGGGCGGGTTACATAGACTAATCGGGTATTGTCCGGATTCCGCAACTGTTTAATACGACACCCTCGGTGCCCCACAAGGAACGCATGGGGAGTTTATTACGATGTTACATATGCTAAAGAAGACCTTAAACTATACATTTTGCATATTGCTGCTACACAGTTAATAACTAAAATACAGATACTAATTAAATTAAATTTCACAGATACTTATGAATGCTGAAACAGATATTAAATACTAATGCAGATATTATAGATACACAGATGCTAAATACACTGTTACATACTACACATATATTACGCAGATATACAGATACTAAATACATTATTACACACATATTAAATACGAAAACACTAATGCAAGTCTTTACACAAATTCACAAATACTAAATACGCAACTCCATACTGCATTAATACTAAATATTAAAACAGATACTATATTATACTGACAAACAACTACGATATACACTACTACTTGCTTCACAGATATTAAATGGGAATGCAGACTCAGATTCTAATTATTAATGCAAGACATTACGCGGATGTACAGATACCATAAATGACGAAAGAACGCAGATTTACAAACACAATAAAAGACGAAAGAACGCAGATATACAGATATAATAAATGACAAAAGAACGCAGGTATACAGATGCTAATTACACTAGTACACAGATATGAAATACGAATCGCAAATATTAAACTGCACTACATAAACTATACAGATATTAAACATACTACCCAGATTTTTTAATACGAATGTAAATGAGTTCTAATTTAAGCCAGTAAAGTTCTGTAGTAACGATTTATGATTTGATCCCAAGTGTGTTCCAAGTGAAAGTTACTGCGGCCGAACTCTTAACATGCTCCGATGTGCTTTGATTTAATTTTAATTTAAATATCTACCTAACCTCAATTTGTCGGTCGCCAGTCACTTTAACAAGTAGTGACTACTGACGGAATATGGTGACTAACAGGTTTGGCAAGCAACGGTGCGCTTGTAAGATCTATCTCTGTTATTCCACATACACTAAGAATAGATCCTATAATGAACCTGGCTAGTTCTCCCACAGGCTTAAATGAATTACCAGCACAGAATAAGGGTGAAAGGTAGCTCTTTATTAATTCAAAGTCTAACAGAAAAGGCACGATCTTCGTGCTTTACAAAAACACCGTCACCCTGCGGTGAAAACTTATGCAGAATGTAATTCAAGTCGAATATAAAATAGAATAGTGCCGGAAGCACGTTAATTTAGACCTAACAGGTTGACTCACGAAAACCTAACAGGCGTAACGATAATCCGAAATGGCCAAGAGGCTTAGTAGCGTAACAGCGAGATAGCAACGAAACGTGCGCTGGTTAGCAAAAACACGCTCCGAATAAACTCAGAGATTTACCAATTTAAACATTCACTTCATTTAACTTCAAATTTACATCCTGGCGAGAAAATACTACGGGAAGTTGAGAGGTTCAGGAAAGGTATCAAACTTAAAATAAATTTGTTATGCAAAATAAGGGAAACCCGACAAGCTCCTATTTAATTTTAATACCTGTCTCCGTTTACTATACTTCTCGACAGCAAGGACCCTATGTAACACTTTATGTGGCACTGAACCTGAGCATCATCCTTGAAAGGTATCAATGCTCGCCTAGTTAATTTTTATTTTAAAATATTCAAATTTATTTTACTTTTAACTAGTGTTCTTTGACTAAATTTCAAATCTTTTTAAGTTCACAGTACTCGTCCACACCAGTGTCATGGTTGATCCCGAATGACTCGTAACAGATTGTTGGTTTGTTGGTTGTTCACAACAAATTGTTGGTTTTTGCTAAAGCAAAATTCTTTTGCTTCAAGTTTTGTTGCAAGTCAAGTTACTGTTTTTTTTAATTTAATATATGTTTTAAAAAGAGTAAACAAAATGAATTTATAATTTTGTGTAAATACCGTCCTTTCGATTATAAGTAATTGCAAATTGTAGAGAAAAGTAGGCATCGGTAGTTTTACTTTCAGCCACAGTATGTGGCATTATTACTCGGTTTATTTTTAGAATTTCTCAAAATAAAATTCAGTAAGACAGGATTAATGTCAATGTATTTTTGTACACTGACTAACAGAGAAAATGCCACACCGTGAAATAATGATTGGAAACAGGTTAAACTTTGTGCATTGAAACACAATCAAATTTTAAAAACAAAATTTTTTCAAAGATGCACAATGATAATAAACTTAGGATATCAATAAGATGTTGTGACCCCATATCGTACAAAGTATTCTTAAACACATCGTTGCATCTAAGCTATGACTCATATCCCGCGTCACTGAGCACCACGTAATGATTATGTGAACCCACAATTAAATTTAGCTTCTTGGAAAAGGGAAGCTATGTAACCGGCCTTCAACCATGTCTCACAAATGATCACTTGTTGAGTGATACGGAAATCGGACTGCACCGTTAACCTGACCGTAATTCACAGTAAAGATGAACGATTGTTGCCACTGATGGCACCTCAAAACATTATTTCACGTTCAGAAATCGCATGTCGCCTCCACGCCGTCATACACCGACATCATTTGTGAGGCAGAAGTTAGATTCGTCGCAAGAAACATCACTGTCCCATTCTCCACTCCGTGTAATTCTGCTGCATCGTTGCAAACGTTCACGACGGTGGCTTATAAGAGCCTTTATATAGGACGACTGAGTACCAGGCATAAATTAGGCATTTGCAGCAAAGCCGTCTGCATCAATATTGTAGCTATTGAAGCATTCCATATACACTCCGCAAGATGTCTCCAGTTTCGAACCGGAAGGCGTAATGGCAAACCGCACAATGAGTAAATCAATGTTAACGAATTTCGCTTACTGCGCATGCTCAATAGTGTACCGTTGGTGTGGGAGAAGATACTGGCGAATAAAAATAAACAACCCTACACAAGTACCTGTTCGTAATGTAGGGCTTAGCGACTTTTACGATTGCAATACCATAGACACTTTTTTGTGCTTATTGCACTCGCTTCTGTTTCATTTCATTTTGGTTTATTTTGTTCATAGACATTACATTTAGTATCAGTTATTTGTAATAATTTCTTTGGCTTTAATTCAGTAATTTAAACTAGATATATTTCATAAGTTTTTAAAGTATTTATGAATGGAACGCATGGTAAATAATCGATTGCTTTAATTCCTCAGAAGTACAATGCTCAAGTACAATGCAGCTTTAAGTACAGTCAATAAACAACATCATGTAATGTTTCCTGTGTTGCAATCCTTCTGAAATGAAAATTTGGGGAGTTTACAAACGATATTTACACTCTAAGTAATGAAGCAACATACAACCTAACAAGTTTTAAAAACCCCGAACTGTTTACGTCCAGATAATAGAATATCAACCATATGCCGTATTTATCTTCTTTTAAAACTACGCCAAAGTCGTAATTGCGCCAAATTCTCTTCTGGGCATGCGCAGTGTGCGTAATTCGTTTAACATTGTTCAACTGAATGTGCGGTCTGCCATTACGCAACCGGAGAGCCAGATACTACATGGCGTTTTACGCGACAGTTAGTGCGCTCTGGCGTCCGTCTCCTTGCTTCGAACTTCGTATGGAACTTCACATTTCCTTTCTAATTGACATTGCCGTGAATTGTAGCATTAACGTGCATTTATCCCTAAATATGGCAAAAAGATCGACAAATAGTATGGAGGCCTAACATGAATGCAGTCTTTCGCCCCTCGTGAACTCTTCTGTTTGCAGATACTAAATAGGACGTTATCTTAAAAAGCATTACCTTGTCTTCTTCGTTCCTGGTAAACGGTAATAAAATTTGCGTATTAAACGTGGAAAAACTTGCTTATTAAACGTGGAACACGCTAAAATTGATAGCTTCAAGCGTTGTTTTTATGCCTGCATCTCGAGTGCTAACTATCGGTTTGGTTGGCAAATGCCATTCTTTACATTAACTTGCATGTAAACACTGCCATGCAAATTTTCATGGCACTGCGTTTGATTCTTCGAGGTGGAACATTTTCTCTCGCAGTTACTATATAATGGCACTGTCTCAAATGTAATTTATTGTAACAGAGGTAGGAAAAAAATTGTCTAATCTTACCAAACAATGTCGACCATTGGAGAAACAGCATAATCCACAATATGAGCAATGGTTCCTCGGATTCCGCTCAGGGCAGCAAACAATACCACGGCACCAAGAAAACTCTAAACGTTCATTACAGTCAACGTTTGGGCATAGTACGGTGCCTGGAATAACATCTTGCACGCGAGCGACACTATTGCAGCAACTCAGTTTTAGAACTCGCTGGAGATAGTCAAAAAGCTTGGGAATCTGCAAGGGATTTAGAAGAGAAATATGTATAAGCCTCTAATAATTTTATGTAATTGAATGAGTATTTCCCCTTCCTCACTTCCCTAGAAATAAATTTTTCAAATGAATAAAAACCATCTTTTCAAAAATCTGAAACTTACCTCACTTTTTATACTTTCTCAATAAAAATGTTACTTATTGAAAAATACGATCAGTTCTTTTGTGGTGACCATTTCTCTAAGACGTTCACCGATAAAAGTTACCAGTGATTCTAAGGATATAAACGCATATCGGTATCGAATGTTACCTTCATAAGATGACTTTTGAAAGAGGATCAGTATTGTCTGAATCTGTGCATAGTCATTTTAAAAGTAACTCAATTTTAAATTAGTGTCTGAAATTAAAATTTATATTTGAGCTTCCTTGCCCGAAAGATCGAAAGCACAATTCTCAGTTTATCAGGACTTAGCATTCTGTGTGTACTCTTTGCAAACATGGTAAATTCTGTAAAGGGTTCTTATCCTTACGTTCTAAGTCCTGAACTGGAACAGTGAGCGGATAATACGCTATGTTCTGATGTAACTGCTGGGCTGGAGAATAACTGCACGTGAAGGGATTTGAAATCCTCTTTTATTAATTCACTATTAATAACAAACCTCCCAATTCGGGAGAGATACAGAACGTAACAGACCACACTTTGGTCAAACTTAACAATCAAATAAATTTAAATGAATTAAAATAGAACTTAAATTAAACTTTGCTTCGCAGAGCAATTCGCGGAAGTTGGCCTCTATCTAAAAGGGTGCGTAGCAAGGTATACTAAATACTACCGCACTTTAATTTATTTTACAATGCAATCACGTAGTAAGCACTATGGCTTATAAATTTAAACTGCTAGCTGGTCAGGCAAACGTTGAGCAGCGTGACCGTGATCTGAGGCAAAGCTCTCACACACCGAGAGGTTTCCACCTCTGGCTTAAATAGTGCTTGGCTGAACTTCAAAATTAGCATAAGCTAAAAACGCGCGCTTCTTCTGACAGGAAGTTGAAGCA
The DNA here is from genome assembly GCA_000611955.2 of Stegodyphus mimosarum. Classification (NCBI taxonomy): domain Eukaryota; kingdom Metazoa; phylum Arthropoda; class Arachnida; order Araneae; family Eresidae; genus Stegodyphus; species Stegodyphus mimosarum. Next base: position 430,420 of record KK115759.1, on the reverse strand, counting down.
GAGAGGAGATAGAAAAGATTTAAATTAAAATAAACTTGGTTAGTTTAACTAAAACCTTACAAGTTTGCAAAATATCTGATTTAACAGTCAAGCTATCCTCCCTTTACTTCTTTTCTCTTCTTTTTTACTTCCCTGTACGAAAAAAAAGGAAGCATTGCAATCGAGAAAAATTTCGGGTATCATAATTTCAACGAAAATATCCAAAATATCCATTTTGACCGCTATCGAATGTAATTTAACGATGTTTTTTGTGTGACATCCGTACGTAAGGACAGAATAAACAATTTTTTTCCCTCAAACAAATTATAAAACTGATTTAAAATGGATTCTGAAGTAAGTATGTATGTATGTATCTCGAATAATTCAAAAACAAGTAGCCTCAGAATGTTGTATACAAACCTGCTATAACACATAGATGTGCCCCTAATATTTTGGTTTCAATCGGTTGCACCAAAAGTGTGTATATATATATATATATATATCCACTCTATTACTCGTCTCAGTGAGCTCAGTTTTTTATTCTTATATGTTGCTAAATTGTGCATTTTTTGCTTTAGGAGCCATATTTGTTTACATTTGAAACTTAACAGAATAGTGGATTTGTTGCCAATCTAGAGAAACTAAGCTTCGCAACACCAAAGATGACGCCTTCTTTTGCTATTGCGAATAAAATCATGCATAATCAATTCTGGAATTTACTCGAGGAAATAAGTATTTAAGATTTAATTCCTAATTTTTAATACAGATATTTCGAGTTTTTATGTGTTTTTGCCTTGTTGCGCAGTGGGAACTGAATTAATTGAAGGAGAAATACGGAAAATATCGTCTGTGAAAAAATGTTTCTTTTTGTTTATTTGTTTAATTTCGTTTACAAGTCGTTTTAGATTTATTATAGTATTTCAACAGAACATGTGGCAACGATTAGGTAATTCTTCAGACGATATACATAATTTTTGTGCAATCTGAGTTATAAAATGAATGATATGCAACGCTGTTATGTGAAGCTAGCGCCAGAGTGTCGCTATGTTAAACAAATATAGTGAATTTTAAAGAGTGCATTTATTGTATTGTGGTTTATGCGCTGTCGATAAAGTAGATTTAATTCAATCCAATGAGTTTAAATGAAGTTCAAAATGCGTATAATTTAATATTTCGTACAAGGAAGTCATGTGGTATACACATCAGATTTTGTTTTAATTTTGAAACTGCAGTTAGATAATACATCAACTCTTTGTTGCTCGTTCCTGTCAGTATTACAGGAGTTTGAGGAGGTTACTATTATTTCTTCTGTTCGTGATAATGCAAGGCTGAAACCTTAGTCAACCAATATATACTTAGTAACGAGAAACCCATTTTAATTATGATCGAAATTAAATTTAATTAATTGATTAATAAAAGTCGCATACAAAACAAGAAAAGCTTGTCTGCTTAAGGCAGGATTACCATCAAGGAGAAACTAATAGAGAAACGCAGGGAAGAGATTGTGAGATTTTAGATTGTATTAGAAAAATTAGAAACAGCACTAGCTTTTGTGTGATCTTTTACTATGTAGTGTCGGAAAGGTTTTAGATGCCTTTCTTGGTTGTTCTCCAACAAGCACACGATTTATTAAAGAAAATTAATGTTTATTCTGCTGACGAGAGTTGTAAATACACTACGTTCGTAAGTAGTCATATGACTTAGTAGTTAGTCAGTACTAGGCTTTCCTTCTGAATGTTAATGAGTGTACTCAACATTGACAGTAGCATTTTACAGTAATGGTAATGAATCAGATGGCAGTAACAAGGAAGATGCCTTGCCACTTGGGCAACAGCAAATGAAAATTTTTGTCTACCATTAATATTCATTGAACATTAAATACACACACTGCCAATGAATTAGAAATCTTTGAGATTTGCCTTTGAATGCGTGCTAGAGATGAGGATGCAAATTTTTTTATGTAGAATGCTAGTATAAGTAAGGTGTAAGAGTGCTTTTCACGATGAATGAAGTAAAAGGGGTAAAACCACAGATCTTCCACCATTTGAAAAAGGGCTTATTGTTGATCCCGTTTAGAAAGGGCCCCGATTTGAACACAAAAATCTAACTGGGTTCTCAAAAGCAGCCATATCAAAGTTTTCAAAAGTTGGAATCAGAACCCAGAATCCTTCTCTAAGAGATGTAATTACGGTTCGAGCACAGTTTTTCAAGAGAGTGATCGGCGGCGTCTCCGACGAGTTGTACGGCAGAACAGGGACTCTACTGTGCTTCAACTTACACAGATCGTCAGCCAAGGCTCTTGACAACACATTTCAGCTCGAACCATGAGCAGAGAATTGCAGAGGATATAAATGCATAGTCGGGTACCTGTGAGAAAACCACTCGTTTCTTCCCGACGTACAAGAAATCATTTGCAGTGGTGGTCGGGAAACAAGACACTGGACATCTGAGAACTGGAAACGGGCAATGTGGCCGAATGAATCACGCTACACCTTATTTTGCACCGATGGAAGACGTCGAATTTGGCAAGAACTCCATGAAGTCATGACGAGTAATAACAGTTATTTTAAGTTTAGGCATCTTTCCTGTCTTTTTTAGCTTACAATTTCCTACCAGAATGTATTTTTAGAAGCGTGGTTAATGCAAATGAGTAAGAATGGTATTTAAGTCGATGTTTCACCGACTTGGTTAGAGAGCCTGAGTTCCTGACTAGCGCGCGTTTGCCCTTTGGCTACGTTTCTCTAAGCTATTCCTACGCTCGGCCATACTTTAGGCCCTTGTTTGGCTTCGCCGACTTAATTCAGATTAAGGGGCCAACTACTTAGAATCTTGATAGCTTCGGCTATATCTTTCAGTTAGCTTTAGCTAAGCTTAGTTAAGTTTAATTTCATATTCATTTAAGTTCAAGCCCACGTAGAGGCTCTGCTGTACGTTCCGATTTAGGAACTGATAGTGTCATTTATTTTGAGAAATAAAGGGTAGTTAACATATTTTAAGTCTTACGTCTCTGTTCGCACACTTATTAGTGTTAAGGGTTTTATAGAATTGAACTGTGAATTAAATAGGTGAACCCCCACAGAGTTCTAAGAGACACATACATATGTACGCATGCACAGATATCTCGAAGAAATTCCTTTTACATCCGTTTTGGAAGAAACGATCCTTTATTTAGACCGAGCGTACAGACGTCATTCAATAAAAAAATCAGAATGGATTCGGGAACTGTCAAATTTGGATATTTCTTTTGAAATGCAATGAAAGAAATTTTTTATGAATACAATACTTCCTTTACTTCGCGCAAAAAAAAAAAAACTCTTTTATAAAAATTACGACTTATCTAAATCTAAAAGTCTAACTTTTTATACGTTCCTCCTGTGTCTACACATATATTTAGGAAAGTTTTGCGCTTGTTATTAAAAAAAATATAAACCGTTTGAACCCGTACTACAGAAAAAAAAATTGGTCGAGATAGTTAATTTGAAAATTTGTGATAGCTGAAGATATTTTCAGTCGGTTAAGAAATAAATTAAGGATAATTCGAGGTTGATTTTTTACCCTTAAATGCTATTCCGCGATATTCGTTTTGGATTTCTGAGTGATAATGCTGTTCTTTCAAATGTTTTACGGCGGTAGTTTTTGTCACACATGCATCTGATGCACTCCGATGCCATTTACGGTTTTCCACTGCGCTGATCAGTTTGCGCCGGAAAAAAGCGGGTTTTGCCGTTCGAAAATCTCGAATGCTTTCGCAGTAACTGTAACCGCGAGAGCTCTATTTTTTTAAATCATCACAATCTGGAGGGCATACCTTCAAATAATAACATCTGAAATTTCATTTCGATTGGTCGAGCGAATAGGCCGCTAGAGATTCATATATCGTGGATTCATTTGTGCACACCCTATATAGGTCTACGATCAATGCTTGCGAAAATAAAGGTTGAGTAAGGATTTTTGTGGCCACGGTGTGTAGTATATCGTGTAATAATCTTCAGAACTGAACATATTCATTAAAGTATGCAGTTAAATTAGATAAAATTTAAAGAAGTTCGTGAATTAAAAATAACATTGCCTGATATTTTTTAAACAGAGTTTTAGTTTTCATTCGGTTTCATTTTGCAAATACGCGTCATACCTGTAGCTGAAGTTATTGCTGTCTGAAATGTACATTAGAGTCATTTGAAAGACAGTTATCGAAATTCGTTAAGTAAATCGAGATACCTGATAAATATTTTGGAATAAACAACTATCGCTCAGAGAAAACTCCAGGTTCATTCCTATGGATTCCAGTATGTTCAAAGGGTTGTCGCAGTTAATGCAAAGACAAACTGCTCTTCCTTCTCTGCAGCTTTTCGCTGCTTTCACACACGAGCAGCGAACAGACCGGCAGCTGATGCGGCAGGAACACATCTGATTGGAGTTAAGCAAGTCCTCTTCTTCGTTTGCTTCTGTTTTTCCTTCTCTGGCTGTAAAATCCCATTGGGGAAGTCTGCGAATCATCGTTTTTTTATCTGAAAAACAAATGTCGTCTTTTTAAGGAAAAAAAAAATGCATTTAAATTTAAAACAACATACAGATATTGTTTAGGGGTCCTGTCGGGATTCTTTAATCACGGTGAAAAAAAGGAAAATAAAGAGTTAACTACAGTGGACCTTTAAGAAAAGCATGACAAGGATTAATCCTCATTACCTTGCAGTCTTCCAGAAAAAGTCCAATGACCTTGAAATAGAACACTAGATACAACCCTAGGCTATCTAGCTATCTGATTGTTGTATTCTAGCTAAATTGTAAAGGAAGTGTTGAATATCCTCCGCGAAGCCTAAAACATTTAGAAAAGCACTTAGATATCTTAACTGTTTAGATTGATTCGGTTTGCCCCTTAAAGGATGACTGGAGAGTTGAGTACCCACCCGCCAAATACTGGTGGTGACGAAGTCAAATACTGGTGGTCACCACATTTTAGTTCGGACCGAGGACCAATGCGATGGCTTACGTAGTACCTTTGCTAATTAAAGCAATTATCTCCACATATTCATTAAGAAAAATGAACAATTCAGAAAGAGCAATGGCTGAAGGAAAGAAAGAAAAACCGCTAAGGTTTTAAAGGTCCAGAATTGAATAAGAAGTCCACACAATGGGACGAGAAATCCTTTCAAGCACTCTCTTGCCTGTACAGGGACTCCTGCAGCGGCAATTGAGTGTTGAAAGAGGTGATAAATAAGGCGATTGCTGGCACGCGTCAGCGTTAAACAGCGTCGGACAGGTTTAGTAAAATCATTATCCATTTCCTGCCAAACCGGGAATTCGAACTCCAGACCTCACGATTGCCAGCCGGAGGGCTTTTCAGTTACACCCCGTAGGCAGTCGGTGAGGAGAGAGAAAAGCCTTATAATCGAAGATGGAAAAAATGCAGTTCGCAACAAACGGATGGAAAGATGTATCATATTTATTTTTAGGTTGATTCTATGATCATAAAAAGTATATTAATTGGTGTTAAAACATCGTTGGATCTGTGGGTTTTAATGGTTATTTTGAAGAGATCTCTGAAATCATTCTGTGATGCTTGACTTGTTATTCTGTGTCTACTGACTGTGGCTTTGGGCATAATTAATCTGAAATTTAAATTAGAGTTAATTACATAGCAATAACAATAGTAATCATATTTTGAGAAATACTTCCCATCAACAGCTTTCAAGCAAAAGTTAAGTTAATGAAGTAATGGATAAAAAGCTTTTAAAATTTGAACTCTCTTACATCATTTATAAATTGCATTAAAGGGACATTGTATACTTTAAATCATTTCAAGTATATTATCAAAATTTTGAAAAATTTTAGTTCGGCAGCATGTTTATTATCCATGACCTCAAATTGATTATGAAATCTCTAAGGCAAATTGAATTGTAAAACGTTTTCGATTTTAGGTACAATAACAAATCAGAGCGATGAAGACCGACTTTAAATTGAAGCACATTGAAGAATTTTTTCAATAATCACATTTTTTAACATATAAATAAATATATATTTAAAAAATAAGCATCTGAAGGGATAACAAATGTATTAAGATAACATCTGAAAGAGAAATTTTAAGTCTCCACAACGATGGACTCGAGTGTTTTGTTGCGTTCTACTAAATTTTTAAATTCTGTCATAAAAACAACTTATGAAAATGTGAAGATTTTCACGTGTGCCACATCTTGTGATATGCCTTCTTATACTTTGACTTGAAAACATCACATCAGTAACTGTATTGCCACTTGGTCTTATTGCGGTTTGGATTTGTACACGGTTCCAGTGATTAATGTGATAGTTTCGTCCAGAAAACGGCAACATGAAAGTCTAATTGAACTATTAAAATTGTTCCGTAAACATTCACATTAAATAAATCATTAAAATTTGAAATAAGAGTTCTAAAAACTTTATTTCCCTTAGAAAGTTATAAGACATTGTCTCAAAATTTCTGTTCCGGAAAACAAACTCAGAAAATCTGTAAGGAATTTAAGTTCGACGAATATGTAATTCATTCCATATCATTCCATACACTAAGTATTTTCCTCTTATAGTGTCTCAAACACTTCAGCTGCCCTCTATGTTGTTGCGTTGCATTTTTGTCAATTGAATAGAAAGTCTGAATCCGATGTTCCACACAGAAGACGGATCCAAGAGAATAATAAGAAAATATCGATACTTATGTCAAAGACGTGAAACGATAATCTACATTGTGCATAACGCTCCCTTACACATAATAACAACTTGACTTCAACGATAAGTTTCACGAATCTTCTACTGGGTAACAGGATCCCTTCTTTCCTAGTGTCCAAAGCCCGTCTTGATGGTGAACTGGGAATCTTCTGAGAACATCTCTCTAAGCCACTGTTACTGACCCACATGAATTAGCTCATTACACCTACAAAATCCTTCCCAACGATGGCGAGTATTACCAGAATGCAAGTAAGAAGCTTCAGTGTATAAACACCAACATAACTTAATCACCAAGTAACGGTTCTGGCAAATACTGAATGCAGATAGAGTTGCAAAGACCATAACTATCTGACCAGAAAGAAGACGTTTTATGCCTTATTCGCCACTGGGGATATATCTAGCATCGTAAGATATAATGTTGTTTTCATAGCCACCAGCTTTCACAGAGCAATTCAGCTATCCTTTTAACCCCTAGAAAAAAGTTTATATACGTCTATAATAATTTTGGATGGTTCGAAGCAGGGCAAAAATGTCTTGCTTCGAGCCATCCAACTGCTAGTCCACGATTGTATCTTCCGTCTCTCCTGCTTGCAATTTGGAATGAATAAACAGGATGCACACCTACTTACGTTTTTGCTATAGTAGTATTCCACTAAAAGCTCCAGCTAGTTTAACTTGAAAACGGGCAATATTAGATCTTAGCAGTGATATTAACTTCTGAATCTACATGAAAAGAAGTTAGTAAAAAAGGGCAGAAGCGAGGCAAACCTCAGTCAGACTGCTAAGGAGTGCATTGAAATCTAAAAGATCTAAAGGAAGTGCAAAGCAGCAAGCTCATGGAGATCACGCTATTCAGAGACCTATAAATAGGTGCGTTATATATAGTCTTAAACAAAATCCTCCAGCATTACTTCATAATCAATAATCTGCTTGGAATTAAAAGACAATTGCAGTTTCTTGTTTTCTGAAACAACCGTTCAATGATTTTATCACATGAATGTTTAGAAATTACAGTTTCAAGTTTTTGTGGAGTACTGAGTCCATTATAAAGTAAGGAACATTTGTAATAGTTTTCAGGAATGTTCTGAAGCATTGCATACAATTTACGTGCTGGTTCAAATTAGGATTTCTCATTTATCGGCAATTTTATTTTCGGTAATTATTCCATAGACTCTTGCCTTTCACACTGCACAGTACTTTTTATTCATTTTTACCCTTCAGTAATTTGTTTTGTTTACAAGTGGCATGGGTCTCCTGTACTGAATGATTTCATTTTTTTTTTTTTTGTTTATTCTTTGTTTTACTCCAATTTCTGTCTCAAAACCTGGTGAAGTTATCTCCAACAACCCAATTGTTAAAACGAAACAATTAAAGACTGCAAATGCCAGGAATCGAGTAATCTAAAACGTCAAGAGATTAAAGAATAAATGGTTAAATAATCTACATAAAGCAGCATGTAAATAGAAACTAAGCCTAAATGAAGCAATTCCCATTGCGAACACCATTGACTATATCAGCTATTAGAAAAATAAAACTGAAAGATTGACAGAACTGTGAAAAACAAAAAACACCGACGGCAAGGGAAACTATGAAAGATAAGCTTAACTAAGGAAATGCACAGATTTAAAATGCATGTTAAAATACTGCATGTGTGAAGCTTTCTTTCTTTTCGCCATCGACGGAACAGCTGGCCCACTGGGTTAGGTGCTTTTCAGCCTGTTGGATCCCGTCGATGGAATTTAAAGTATATATATATAAAGAGCTGAGTAGTGTGTCCTCCTGCAATTGACCACGCTAAACGAGGAGCATTGAAATAAGGACCAGAACATGGAAAAAAGGTGCATGATGGGGACTGCTGAGACTAAGGGGAACACTTATTATGGTGAAAAAAAGGTGCGTGATGGGGACTGCTGAGACTAAGGGGAAAACTTATCATGTGTGAAGCTATAATACAATTTTAGACTTTATAAAATTTATAATAAAAACAGAATACGGTTTATGGCGAACTGTCAAAATGCCTTTGCAATTTGCGCCAAGTGAATCTCTCTCGTCTTTCAGAAGATGTTCATCAGTCGATAGTGGGCGATAATAAAACGAGTTAAGAGAACTTCTTCCTTTCAATTTAGCACAGACAGACAACGCTCTGTAATGAGTTTAACACTTCTCAGAGCTCCTGTTATTTCGTGTTTGAAAATGCTGTAATATTTTCTGGCCTGCATAATCAACTTGTGTAAATAAATGCTGAAGTTAATATGAATAATGTTGCATCTCACACTTTTACCAATCCTTCTGATATAGTATAAAATGCTAAACCTTCTTATATAAATACTAGAGTGCAAAACGTAAACAACATTTCTGATTTTGGCCGCCGTTTCGCAAATTATCAATTGGAGTCAGAAAATCCATACTACAGAGGCACAATGTAGTTCTTAAAAGAATGAGGAAAGTACAATAACAAAAACATGAATGCGATATATTCAGGAAGGACGAATAGAAAAAGACTTATGGACAAAATTGTGTTGGTACAAAAAACTGTTTAGCCAAGAGGAAGAACAACAAACCAAAGAGCCTTTGTAAGGGATGTACTTCCTAACTGCGTTGCGCAATCTGTCGACATTCGATACCAGATTATCTAACAATTTTTGGGATAAGAAATAGTTCTCATTCTTCAAGGAGCATCTGTTTCAGTTGTCTGGTGGTCTCCGGTAGTACGATTGTGCCGCTAGACGTCTTCTTAAATTATCCCACACATGTTCAATTGGATTTAAATCAGGAAAGCACGCTGGCCAATCCACTATGTGGATATCTTACTTTCCATCGAGTTCCTCAACAACATGAGTGCTGTGTGGCCATAAAAACAAAGTTGAGGATAACAGCATCCTGAAAAAGACATAGGTTGAGGAGGATAGCTTCATCACAGTAATGATATCCGATACATGAACCTCCGGTCGAAAATGTAAACCTCCGTTCGCCAGGCCATCAAAATGTCTCCTCATACAAGCACGACAGAACACCCCAATGGTTTCTTTTCCTGATGTTAATGAGATGAAAGTGTGTACTCCAAGTCAGCTGGCGCCAAGAATCGTTTGTTAGACTGAAACAACTCTCAGCGGTAAATAGGACATGACACCACTGATGCTGTTCTCTAGTCCATTGTAAACGGTGCCGTTAGTTATTAAAGTTAATAAATATTTTATGAAATTACACTGACTAGCCTCCTTTAAAATCATTATATGTATATTAGGTTTGCATCATTGGCATTAGGCTTTCCGAACAAGTAGGTAGCTATAAGAAATCTTACATTTAAAAATTTGAGAGAAATTCAACTAAAAGCTCATGTGAGTAGTATAAGCTTTATTATTCTGTTGTCGTTTTTCTCATATTTATGAATATTGTTAATGCCAAATTAGATGCCTAGAAGCAATTTACACGCTGATTTTAGATCAGGATCCAAGATATTGCCCAAGCACTGAATAATGGTAAAGAATCTCTGAATGTGATACTCTCGAATGCTCTTTCGGGGGAGGGGAGAAGCATTATCTTTAAATTTTGAATGAAATTTCTTTCATACCAAATATGCAAATTGTTTTAACTTCCGTCATAGCTGGCGTTTCTATTGCGCAACTAGCATCATATAAAACAAGCCACAATGGCGGATGGTTAACTTTTTCCCTTGTCACCATTTTAGTCCCATGGAAACATAGCCAATAACACAGTTAGAACGTTGTCGAAGACTTTAAATAGATAATTTTACGATCTAAAACGTGATCGCATAATAGGGATGCGTGAAGTGGGCTGTTTATACTGAAGAATAGGCCGCCACCTATACCGTATAAAGACGGCTGTGCATATGTGCTGGCAACAATGGTTACTGGAAGATACACATTGGCGGAATCAAAGCTGTGGAAGGTAAAGCTGGACGAATGCGAGGCACAATGGGATGATTGTGCAACAGGCCTAAACTTCCTAAATTGCGTCACTGTCCCATATCCAACGTGCCAGATCCTCTTCCATACCACCCGCGGCACCTTCTACCCTTTCATGGCGCTTAGATGAGGCGGGGTTGCGCTCACAACGGCCTTTAAGGCGTCTGCCTTTAACCCTACAATATTGATCACAATCGTCTGGAGTGGTGTCGCAGCTGATCATCAGGGCTGTCACCCGAATGGCATCGCATAGTATTCAGCTATGAATACCACTTCAGTTTTAAAACAGATGACCACTGGGCCTGTGTGTGAAGCGGCCAGGGTCAGCTGTCCTAGTCAGCCTTTGTTTCACAGAGGCACACAGTTATTATCCCTGGTGTGAAAGTGAGAGGTGCTATCTCTTACAACAGCAGATTGTCTCTAACACATTGCATGCAACTTTAACGATATGTTGACGACATTCTGCAGCTTTTGCGTTATCTTCATGGTAACGCTGTCCCATGTGGGGTCTAGCATTATGCTATTTTCCAACAGGATAATGCTAAACCCCACACGGCTCGCATATCTCCGGACTGTCTCCGAATAGATGATACTCTTCCTTGGCCATCAATGTCACTAGACATTTTGTCAATCGAATATGTATGTGATATGATAGGCCACCAGATTCGGGGACCCAAAGATATCGCAGATCTGAAGTAACAATTGAGGAATGAATGGCAGAATTAGTGCAATGGAAGAATGACTGGCAGAATTCGTGCAACTGAGGAATGCCTGGCAGGATGAGATTAGGAAACTTTATCACTCCTTACCTCAACGTTTACAATCACGCATCGTAGCCAGGGCGGGTTTCACCATTTACTGATTTGATTTAATTTCACGGTGACACTTTTTCATGATGTTTTTTTTTTCAAAATAGCGCATAAGCGAGAACATCGGAGCTAAAATTTCCAGTAATAATCCCTATTATTTCATTTCCTTGGTAATCACGCTGTAAATTCGACGTCAATTCGAAACCCTCAGCCGGAAGTTCTGCCTTCATCGTAATTATTAATTCTTTTTAACTTTCCTTTTCATATTGAAAATAAAAAAAACATATTTATAAAAAATATTTTTGAGAATTGACACCAAAAAGGCTGAAGCTCAAAAATTTTGTAAGAAGCTATTTTTTTTTTAAATATTTGCTGTACCTTACTATACATTTATTTCTAATTAATAGAATAATACATTTTAAAACTGATATGCAAAACAAAATATTCCTGCACCAAAACCTTAAATAAATGATTCTTATCGCGATTTAACTTTTTCTGAATATTTAAAATTTCAAGAAAAAGCATATTCATTAATATTCATAAAATTCTCTTCCTTGCATAGTCTAGAATGTTCTCCCCTGTATATTTCTGTGTCGCAAAACGTATTTTAATATCAGGATGTAGAGTTATTTTGAAGCAGGAGCCATGAAAAATGAGCAATGCCCTCGCCGGGACAAGAGCTGGACCTTTCGAATGCGTGCCCAGTGTGCAACCGTTACACCACGAAGGCATGCTGGAAGAAGGGAGAAAATACTCTCCCCTTTTAAAGGGCGACTGAGGATTAGGGCGCCAAATCTTGGTGGTGAAGTGTCATTATCCACCACCTGTTTTACTTCGGGCGCCACTATAAAATCACCACGTTATTACGAAGCAGGAGTCCGTGCAATGCTGACGCCGGGACTCGAACCTGCACCTCTCGAATATACGGCGAGTGTGCTACGTTTACACTACGAAGACACGCTGGAAGGAGGGAGAAAAGTACCTTATAAGGGAAACAGAAAAACCATTTTTATGTTATACAGAGACTTCAAAATTACCTACGTTACCTCTACGGGGTAGAGAAATGAAGAATAAACAAAATTATTTATATAAACTTCTAATCAAATACAAGTGAAAAATAATGGAGGAGAATGAGAATTTCATACAAAGGAAGACACATGATAACAAAAACATGAAAACGACGATGAAATTTTCTTTAAACCATGTCTCGTGACTTATTTTAAAGCGTAAAAGCGAAGTAAAAATAATTTATTCATCAAATCCTTGCTGACAAACCTAAAAGACTGCAGCATTTAGAAGAGCGACGCAACTAGATATTCATTAAAATTTAATTTTTGCATTATATTTTGAGAGTACTTTTCTTAAATAATCCGTTTTGAAAAGTGTACAAAATCTCATGTGTACACCACATGACTTCCTTGTACGGAATATTAAATTATATGCATTTTTTCCCGCATTTCATTTAAAATCATTGGATTGAATTAAATCTACTTCGACGATAGGGCATAAACCACAATAGAATAAATGCACTCTTTAAATATTATATTTCTTTACATTAGCTACACTCTGGGGGTAGATTTACTTAAAATCGTTACATCTCATTCATATTATAACTCAGAATGCACAAAAATTATATTCTCTGAAGAATTATCTAATCGTTGCCAAATGTTCTATTCAAATACTATAATAAATTTAAAACGATTAAAAGAAACTAAATAAATAAAAAAGAAACTTTTTCACAGACGATTCAGCGCCGCTCATCTAACGCGCATGCACTACTCATAAACATTCTCCTCTGTCCGAGACCGACTGACGACAATATTTGCTGATTTTACGAAACACATAATCCTCGAATTTCATTAGGGATATATTTCTCATTCAATTAATTCAGTTCTAACTTCGCGGCAAGACAAAAAATACGTAAAAACTCAAAATATCTTAATTAAAAATTGAAAAAAACAGAAAAACATAATACACCAAATACAGTTAAAAAACCATTTTTACAATTAAAAGTAGAGTTCCTGTCCAAAAAAAAGCAATTCGGCCAGTGGACAAAAAGGCAGATTTTTCGGTGCACAAAACTAAAAGTTTCCTTTTGTTCCCACTCGGCAAAAAGACATGGAAAGTGCAGAAAGACTTTCACTATTCTGCTAAGTTTCAAACATAAACAAATATGGCTGTTATAGTAAGAAAAATTAGACTTTGCCGCACTAAAGAACTTTTAAATTGTTAATAGTTCTACAACTATTGCATGCAGATTAAGTAAAAGCACAAAAACCTTAACCCTAAGATAAGAACAACATAATTCAACCATTTTTAAAGCAAAAAATGCGCAATTTACCAACATATAAGACTAAAAAAACTGAGCTCATTGAGGCGAGTAACAGAGTGGGTACATATATATATATATATATTTGTATACTTTTGGTGCTGCCGATTGCAACCAAAAACGAAAATACAAAACTACATGTTATAGCAGTCCTATATATAAAATTTCAAAGTTTTGAGGCTACTCATTTTTGAGTTATGCTAGATATATACATACATTCGTACGTACATACAAACGCAACGAAAAAGAATGTTTTCTGAATCCATTGTAAGTCAGAAAAAAAGTAATTTAATCTGCCCTTACGTACAGATGGCAGGCAAAAACATCGTTAAATTGCATTCGATAGGAGTAAAAATGGAAAGTATCGTTGAGATTTGATACCCGGAATTTTTCGTGATTCCGATATTTCCTGTACCTCGTAGAAGCATGTAAAAAATAGAAGAATTAATAATACCAATAAAATGAAAGCTGTCAGCGTTCAGATTCGAGATCAGGGCTCGAAAAAGAAATGGAACTCAAATAATATGAAAGCTATTTATAATTTTAAACTCGAATTTTTTGCTTATTTTTTTAGTTTGGGAGAAGGAAGCTCTAACTTCTCTTATGCATTTATTTTTTTTTATATATATAAAGTAGAATTTAGGCGGATTGAGTTTGATTATTTCATTACGGAAAAGCAAATTAGGACTTCATGGCTAAAAGGCGAATTTATAAGGGTAACTGGCCTATAATCATCATATGCATAAAGAAAGCCATGGGGAGGGAATGCTCGGAAGTCAGTCCGTTACAATCAGTATTCGAACCTGCGTCAAACTAACATTGTTCATCGCCTTTTCTACTCGGCCACTGCTCAGGATAATTTGAGAAAAATCTTCAAATTCAAGATGGCTCTCTGTCATTCAAAAATGCCTGAAGAACTAAGAGAAGCATTTGGAGATACCATTTAACAGTTATTAAATTTATTAAGCCTCGTTTTGTAGATATTAAAAAAACTGAAATTCTCGCAGAAAAAACTTATACTCTCATGAATATTAACAATTTCCTTGATAATTTATGCTCTTGAAAATTCTTCCATCAGTTTGCCCAAAAAGTAAATACTTCATTAATCAACAATTAGAAAATTCTTACAAAATATCTCTTAAACCTCTATTATCGTTCTTGAAAATTTTCCATAATCTACGTATGGAACTAATTTTATGTAAGAGTTTTATAAATTTCTGAATTTCTTCTCTCTGAACTTTGTTTAAATGCGGCATAAATTTGTGCACTAATCTGTTATAAATTAAATATTTTCTACGAATTCAGATACACATAGTCACAAAAGTAAGTATGCAACTCATAGCTTAGGTGAAAAAGCTCTAGTTCTCAAATAAATATAAGAAAAATATTATTTTGGAGAGTGTTGTTTATAGCTTCTGATTCAAGTCATAAAGTAATGAAAAATAAACCAAAACATTATATTTTTAAAAACTTTAAGAGTAATTTTGTTAACTACCAGTAGAAATTTAAATCACAAAAGTATATATGCACTCTGAATTTTTGACTTCTAAATAGGCTGAATGAAACTTCTCGAGTGATTCTTCGTATTTCAGCGATAAGTTTAGAAGTTCTGCTACAAAGCTTGTAAGTTTGAGCTTTAAGTACATCAACAATTCACTGATGCCTTCACGTGGAAAAGAATTGTCAAAAGATCTAAAGGATGCAATCATAAAGCTCTATAAGGAAAGCAAGTCCCAAAAACAAATCGCTAAAATCATAGGCAAAAGTCCTGCAACAGTGAAAAAAATCATTGAAAAGTTCCAGGTTGAGGGAAATACTCTACACAAGCCAAGAACAGGACGGCCGCCCATTTTGATGGATCGAGAAAGGCGAATTATTGTTGGAAATGTGAAAAAAATCCGACGATTAGAGCACCAAAATTGACAACTGATGTGAAAAACAATTTTGCGAAGTCATGCAATCCTGAAACAATTCGCCGTGTGTTACGGAAGGCAGGATGCCATGGTCGAAATATGCGAAGAAAACCATTTGTTAGCAAAGTGAATCGCCAAAAGAGAACAGATTTTGCAAAAGAAAATGTAAAGCAGAACACAATTTTTTGGAATTCCGCGATTTTTCCGGATGAAAGTAAATTCAACATCAAAGGGTCAGATGGACACCAAAAAGTTTGGAGGAAAGCAAATGCAGCTGTAGAACCAAAGAACATGAGAGGAACTGTAAAACACGGTGGTGGTTCGATTATGGTTTGGGGTTGCATGGCAGCAACTGGAGAAGGAAATTTAGTTATAATCGACGGAATAATGAATCAATATATCTATTTGAATATTTTAAAGAATAATCTAAGCTAAAGTGCTTCTAAATTGGAACTCGATGGATCCCTCTCTTTCCAACAAGATAATGATCCCAAACATACTGCTCAGTTTGTTCGGAAATGGCTGCTATATCAAGTGCGAAAACAACTAAAAACCCCACCGCAGTCACCTGATCTTAATCCCATTGAACACGTGTGGGATTATCTCGATCGCCAAATTAGAAAGCAAGAGATCAAAACTAAGAATGATCTAAAAAAAGCCCTTTTGGAGGAGTGGCAGAAAATACCATCTTCTGTCACTCAAAATTTAATAAAATCAGTGCCATCTAGATTGAGAGGTGTTATAAAGGCCAAAAGGCTATCCAACAAATTACTAATTTTTTTGAAAAATTTTAAAATTTGCAATATTAATGTCTTTGTTTTTGTTTAAGTACTTACTTTTATGATGTAAATTACATCCTATTTTAAATTAAGCTCATCTTGCTAATTAAATATTTGTATTTTTTAATTACTTTTCATTTTGTTATTAAGCTCGATTTTGCTGTAATCGAAATAAATCGTTAATTTGAAAACTCTAATATTGTACGTCTTATTTTTTTTTCATAGGACATCATCACATACACTCTGCATACTTACTTTTGTGACTAAGTGTATGTAGTACAATGAATGGATTATATAAAGTAAGATGGCCTTTTTCATAAAATTGAAGGAAATCATGTATAAATAATTCTTACACTATTCTGATTCACGTAAGAATAGTTAATTTTTTGCTTAGAGTTCTGATTCTAACAGCGAAGAGCTTAAACGGTGTCATATATAGAATAATAATCTCAAAAGACATTAAAAAATACATCTTAAATCAAAATTTACATTACGGCGAGTTTAATTACTTTTTTACATCAAAATACTTAAGGTTTTAAGGAGATTCTTCCGCGAAAATCGTTCAAAAGAAAACATTCACATGCCGCTGCACAAGATGGAAACCACAAAAACCTATATTACCAATGATTACCAGTGATTAAAGTAGTATCATCCATTTGAACACTGGTTGGTTATATTTAGCTAAAATGTCATAACATAATTCAGCTCGTTGGCTTGAAGTTCAGGCAAAAAATTAACTTTCGAGAAAGATCGTGGACATTCTTAAATAAAACCTTGCGTTTATGAGTTTAATATATAATGAAAAAATATGCGCTAAACTCTTCTTACTTACGTCGATTAAGGCAGAACGTTCGAGGATTATCTGCCGAAGCAAGGCTGCTTTTATAGAGGGGTTTTTAACGGAAATTAGCGATTATAGTACCCGCAGGGAAAAACAGACAACCCCGTGTTAGTAGCTCGCGCATCAGGATTTGAAATTGGGTCGAACTATTATTATTATTTGGTCTTATCCACTGCTACCGCTCAGCCAAACTCTCGATCATACAAAGAATTCGTTTAATTAGAATCAGATAAATATTTGGTTTCTAGAAATTACATATACAAGAATGTGGGAACTTTTCAAACGAATCTCGCACATAAACCTTAAAACAATACCAAATTACCTCAAAAGTATCACTTGATTCTGATTGGTAGTGTTCTGATTGTGTAGTCTGTTCATATTTTCTTGGTTTTGTCTTCATAATTTAAGTCTTAATGTTATTTCTTGGAAAAAATTTAATGAGCAACATTGATTGAAAAGTTTTTAAGTCAGTAATTTTATGCACTTTCAAAACAAAAAACTCAATATACGGTCTAGGTACAATGTTGCACCTGGAATTTAGTTGCAATTAAAAGAAAAACAAGGAATTTATTTTCACATTTTTTTATTTTGATTTAAAAGTAATTCCATCATTGTTTCATATCGCTCTTGTTGACGAAATAATTTAGGAGAATATCGAGATAAAAAAACAAGCTACAGAACGACAGAACTCCTACTTTCATAAATTGTTCCTTAGACTTCTCACTTCAGTCTTTCTCAGTATTTTATTAATCTACAATTGCAGTCCTTAAGGCCCTAAAAAATATGAATGTTTATAAGATCGATAGAAGGTTCGAATATCTAATAACAAAATGAACTGGAAATCGGCTGATATAACTTAAAATTAATCCTAATCAATAATTTATTTTAATTTCATTGTGATTACAAGAATAAGTATATTAAAATAAATTTTAATAATTTTGCATCGATTGAAAAGAAGTGATGTTCAAGTGGAAATGCAGATACAATAGCTTATTTTGCACTGTAAAAAAACCCGGATAAATAAACTTTTTATCAGTTAAATCAATCTACAAAAATCATTATTACCTACGCATGTTCTTTTTTTATTAACAACATTATTTACGTTGAGAAAATTCAAAAGGATTTCAAAGTTTTAAAGTAAAAAAAAATGCTGCCATATCATTGCATTCAGTTGTAGATACTAAAAAGCAGAATCCCTCATCTCCAAACGTTTATATTCTGCCAATTGTTTCAAAGACTTCTTAGAATAATAGAATTCCTTTAATGTTATCAGGGCTTATCAGCGGCAGAGCGCCAAACACTGGTAGTTCGACTTAAATTCAAATCCTGGCGAATGGGATAACTGCATTGGAGGTTTCATAGTGTCCTCCATGTATAACGCGAATAGGAACCACTTTAAGGTCAACTACGAGGTAATTCTTCGCCTTAAGCAGATAAGCCTCGTGCATTTTGCGTAAAACTTAGAACCGTCTGTCCCAAATTCAAAATTAACAGCTGCTCGCAATGTAAAATTCCACTGAAGAGGACAATGATTTTTTAAACCAGTGTCCCTCATAAAAGCTAAACTTCTCATAAATCCCTGTCCCTTTTTCTAAGAAAAGTTTAAAGTCAAAAGGCTTTGTAAGGAAAGGAAAAATTATCATTCGAGATTTTTCTAGATTTTATTTATTGCCTGTTCTCTAATTTCTGTTTAATTTTAAGGCAACTGGTGTGCTTATTTTATCAGCAGAGAAATGTATGAGTAAATAATAAAGTTTGTATTTTTTGGACCTGAATATCTAACACCTAAATTAAAGGATACGAGATACCTGTACTTCAAAATATTTTCTTAACTTCATAAGGATAATTTCTAATTTCCAGGACAGAGAATGCCTTAGAAAGCTCTAGTTAATCGAGAGATATACAGAGTGGCCCGCATAAAATCTAAACCTAACATTATCAGACTTTGGTTCTTTATAATAAGAATGAAACTCCAAGTAAAACTGCTGCTAATAGGTATAAAAAAGCCAATAGAAAGTTGTCAAGCATTAGTGAATTTTTTGTTTCGGTTACTTCTCATTCATTTAATGCTACCGAAAAAGACAGTTTTGCCAAAACTGCGTATATTGCCACTGTATTAATCTGTGCAGCGACATTGTTGCTTTCTTGCGTACTATCAATGGAAAACTATTTAGTTTCTTTATAAAACCCTATTTAGTTTACTTTATAAAACCTTATTTAGATTTTCGGTCTGCAGCATCTATCTAGAAAGAAATATCTATCACATCTGTCATTAGATGTACCATCATTAAAGAATGTTCAGTACAATATTTGTAAACAACTGAAATAGTGTGACAAACATCAGGTTTATATTAGAGAACGTCCTGTTGCTCTTGGACACGAACCGCAACTACCGTCGCTTTGGCGGGAAAGTGAACAAGGGACAACTCTTTAAGGACACCCCTTTGGCGGTGCATCCGACTGCTCTGGTAACAAAAGCGAAAAATCCTTCTATTATTATTACTTATAATAATAATAATAATAATAATAATAAATTTATTATTATTATTATTATTATCTGAGTAATTCCGAGCGCGTAAGATACATCACGCGTTCCTTCTGTAACAACAAGGTCTACGTTTTTCCGTCACGGAAGTTCGGCGACGTTACAGTAGTTTTGAGCAGATTTTGTAAACTTTTCTATGATACTCGGCGTTCTAAGCAGCCTGTACCGTAGTGAATATATAAAGAACGAAAGAAATGTTTACATGTATAAACTTTTAAAATTAAATGCATTTCTGAAAGAATAAATATATATATATCTGCTAAACACGAGCAGTCAGATTAAATATACTTACATCTGTTCAATGTCTTGTAGCGATTATCTGACGTCAACTGCTGCTCTGAGAAAGAAGTTTCGTTCATATAACTCGATGCGTAAGTCTTCAGATTTGTAAGAATCAAAAACCGCTGATCAAACTGACACAGGTAAGTTTTCAGTTTGCTGGCCTGTCGTTTTCTCAAGACTACCTGTCAAAAATGACACTGTTAACGAATTTCAAAAATACGTTCATTTTCATAGCTTTCACTGTAATTTGAATTAAATTCAAATTCTGGTGAATGAGACTCTGCGTAGAAGTTTTCATGGCTTCCACCGCATATAACGTGGATAGGAGCCACCTTTGCTTAAAGTTTAGAACTCTTCCAAATTCAGAATAATCGACAGAGAAAAATAATATTCCTAATCGAGACAATGTGAATTTCATGAATCTGTGACACATATCTAAAAGTATTTTGAAAAAAGAAAAAAAAAGTGAGTCAGAAGTCCCTGAAAATAGTATTTATAAATATTTAAAAAAAATAATAGGTTGTATAATTTATTGTAAACTTTTGTTTATCAATAACAAAAAAAACTATTTTTGAACTTTGCTTACATTTAATCTTAAAATATTAGCCTTATTTATAACATTTTATGATAACTAAAACTGTGGTTTCTTTATTTGATTATGGCAAAGTAAGCGAAGGCTATTTGCCTCAGGGAGGTGTGTGGAAAAAATGTCACCCGGAAAAAAGGGAAACGAAAAGAAAGCCCCCGGAAAATAAGGAACGGAAAAAAAGGAACTCTAAAATCTTGCCAAATAATGTCGCCAATCGGATTGGGAAAACCTGCCAAATTCTAATTTAACCCGCAGGGTTATAGCAGGCTCTCTCGAGGGAGGTTTTAGGGGTAAGACGTTGAGCTAGCTGCAGCCGAGCAAGGTCATTTCGATAGCAGGTTTTAATATTCTTATCGCAAACTGTGACTAAATTTCATCTACAACGGTTTGTTATAATACTGCTTTTAACACTCAGTTATGTGACAATGTTTCACCCCTGAACCACAGCTTAAGGCTATAACTACATGGGGTACGAGGGGAACAATCACTAATGACCATGACCCGCTGGTCAACCCTCTATTTTTACCATCGGACAGGCCAGCAGCTCGCTTATTTTCTTTCAATCATCGTCAGAAGATTTTCCTATTCCGCAGGTATGGTTGTTATGATAAAACTTTTATCTCCCATCTTGGCGATATTTTAAACATCCCTTATATTTTCCCATTTCAAAAGAATGGTGATTTATTTTCCGTTTCCTAATTTTCCGGTGCCTATCTTTCCGTTCCTTATTTTCCGGGTGACATTTTTTCCTACAACACAGGGAGGATGCCTTCTTGGACGACTCTCTAAGGAACACTGGCTACTATCCACGTTATACATGGGAAAACTACGAAAGCGCTCATGTAACCAGTCCATTTACCAGGAATCGAATTCTTGTCAATCCACCAGTGTATTAATCGCTATTAAAACTATCTAAAGCTTATATTGAAGCTATATTTCCTTCCATTATAACTTTCTGCTGGCAGAAAATAGTTTTTGTTATTCCACTGACAGGAACTGAGAAAAACAGTCTTAATTGCTAACATTAACTAAATGTTAGTAAATCTAGTAAAACGTTTCAAATACTTTGTTTTAAATTAGATTTTAACAAATTATTTTTTATGAATGAAAAACAGAATATTTTAATTTGTATGTATATAAGATAAAAATATGTAATATAAATTGTATTTAAATTAACAACAGCCCCTTAATTCTTCTTTTTAGTTTAGGAACTACTGTTCTGTATTCTAGAAATAGTAATAACTTTTGCAAAACTGCACCATATTTGAAAATTAATTCCGCATTATGTATCTTAACCTTCTGCGTTGCGTATAGTTATCAGCCAGTCAGATTGAAGAAATATTTTACTATAAACACCACTGCTGCACAGTCCCTTTTCTTCCCCCCCCTCGCTTACTTTCGCTCCGCCAACATGTTTCTGCCCGTCTCGAAATTACTTTAACAAGAAATAAAAATCATGTTGAAATCTTTGGCCATGTTTCCGAATTGGTGCAACGCCACCATCTTCTAATCCTCAATATATCTATACGGCTCTGGCATTCTATGTGAGCATTTTTGCTTTATTTTTCCTTGCTTTAGAGAGGACCAGAGTTTTTAGGTGAATTATTAAGATTAAGAAATATATTTGAATTTTTCATCAGCTAATTCTGGATATAGAAAAGCGAAGATTTTCTTATGGAAGAGGAGTTGTAATTGAATCCTGTGTGTCTTTCTCCCATCTATGTCATACCGGAGTTAATTAGATTCCTCTTGTTTCATATTCTTTTTAGTTTTTTTTATTTATTTTTGGTTTTTCTTGGGATGGTTTATTTAAATTTTTCTTTTAACATTTGTAGAAATCTTATGTTGTATTTAAAGTATTTATTGAAATTTATTGATTATGAATTTCAATTCTTTGTGATAAATTAGTTCTAAATTTCCTTTTTTGCGTATTTACTGATCCATTTTCAGCGGCATAATTGGCAAAAATTCTTGGAATGATTATATATTTCTATATGAAATTTTTTGGGTTTCATATACACTGGTGTGCAAAAATTAAGCACGAGACGGTTTTTTCAATATAACTTTGTTCAAAAGCTTTCCAAATCAACACATTGAATACCGTAAGATCCCCAATACGTAAGGACATGAGTAATGTAAGCAACACTTACTAAAAGAGAAATCAGAGGGATAAAAAGAAGCTTTATTGAAAAAGTAGCATGGAGCGCAATGCAACGGAAGGCCGAAACATCCCTGTGATGGGTGTCCAGCAAGAAACATCCGGTCTTTAATAGGGGATATGATCTCCCCTGACTGCTAGGCAGGTTTCACATCATTTGTGCATGCTGGATATGTGGTTGTTAATGAGCTGTTGAGACACTGCTGCTCGTTCCTCTTGTAGCACCAATCGCAGTTTCGGAATCGTTACTGGCGATAAGTTACGTGCTGCCACGGGTCTCCCTAGTAAGTTCCGTACATGCTTGACGGGATTTAGATCCAGAGACCTTGCCGACCAATCCATGTGTTCAATATCTTCACTCTCCAACAGCTCTTCGACAGTAACTGTGCGATGAGGTGGAGCGTTGTCGTCCATGAAGAGGAACTGAGGACCCATAGCCCTTGTGAAAAGACGCATGTAAGGAAGAAGAACCTCGTTACAATAGCAGTCCCAGGTGACGAACCTCCTTGGGAGATATGAAGGTCGGTCCGGCTACCAAGCATTATGTCTGCTCGAACGAGAACTCCGCGACCTCCAAAACAGTCCCTTTTGATGATGTTGAAGGGGTTATTGCGTGTTCCCCGCTCTGTCCAGATGTGTATGTGTCTAGAATCGCAACTCAGACTAAATCTGCTCTCATCTGTAAAGAGTACTCGTCCCCATTCATTGTCTCTCCAATTCCGGTGTTCCCGGCGCCACAGAGAACGCCTTCTCCGATGGGCAGGCGTTAGAGGTACACACCGTACAGGGCGTCGTGCAAACAGACCACCACCGTGCAGTCTTCTGGCCACGGTAAAACGCGATATCGGTCGTCCAGTCGCCTGTGTCGTGTGTCTAGCGATTTCTCCCGCTGTCTGCCGCCTGTTTCTTCTGGCCTGTAAGGCAATATACCGGTCATCTGCGGGTGTATTGCCTTTTAACTTTAATTTTATCGATTATTACTTTTAATCTTCTTATAAGTTTTTAAAATTTGTTCTTGAATCTACTTTTGTATTTCCTTTTGTATTTGAAATGAAAAGAGAGTGTAGGGGATATGTCTTCTAAAGTAAGCGTCTCGTTCAGATTAATTGTGTTCTTAGTGAAAACATTTTGATCTTAAGATTATTTGCTTTTTAAGAGGATTCCTTGGTTTAGTGTCCAACTCAATGAGAGCCTCAAACTTGTACAGATTTTTTGAAATATTGTATATAAAAAATTTTTAGAATTAATAACCACTATACTAATTGACGATAGAGGTCTCAGTGAGTTGATCGGAATGAAACCGGTTCTTGTTGTTCAGTTAATTGACTTTGTTTAAGGCTTCAAAACACTTTTCCCTTGACAAGTTCTGTTTGGAGCTTTAAATAAAAAGGGATTAACTTTGGTTTTCACTATTTTTGTTTTTTCAGCGTTTTCACTTTTTCCTTAACTGTGTTTAAAACAAGGAGGACTGAAATTTCTATAAATTTTTAAATTCTGAAAAATACTTTTTCAATATTTTTTTAAATTGAATTTCAGTTGCTTGGAGATGTAATATGGAGAGTTTTCTTTTTATAATTTATATATATATATATATATACACTCATGTCCAAAATTATG
>KK115759.1:313678-390860 GCA_000611955.2 Stegodyphus mimosarum | reverse complement strand
GAGAAAAGAGTCTTTTATTCTGTCCTTACCTACGGGTGTCACGCAAAAACATCGTTAAATTGCATTCGATAGCGTTCAAAATGGAAATTTTCGTTGAAATATGATGCCCGAAATTTTTCGCGATTACAATACTTCCTTTTTACTTCGCACAAGGAAGTAAAAACGTATTTAAGATTAAAGATTGAGAACTGTTTTATACACATGTAATTGCTGAATGCACTCATGAAGGGATATTGCCGAAACCAAACCGGAGCCCACCAGCGGCCGAGCGGTAAAGACGCTGAACACTGGTAGTTCGGTCCGAGGTTCGAATCCCGCGAACGGGCTTGCTGCATGAGCGTTTTCGTGGTTTTCCCCATGTGTAAAGTGTATACGAGCCAGTTTCCCTTAGAAAGTCCTCCACGAAGGCATCCTTCCCTTTAGGCAGATAGCCCTCGTGTGCTTTGTCATAATTGAATAACTCATAACCCGAAGCCAAACCTTAATAAACATCGTTACCTCACGGATTATCGCGTCAAACCGAGTGGTAACCGAGAGTCACCTCTCGAGTTACCATATCAAATAAAGTGGGGACATAGAGTCACGTTTCGAGTGCAAACAATTAACTTCATTCCAGTCCTTACCACTAACACAAAAAACCATGTATTTTACCCAAAATTGGGTTCGCACATCAGCGAATGGTCTAATTTTGTCGAAATTTTTGTGGTTTTCTCAGTGTCTCATGCGAGTATAAGTCAGTTTGTTTTATATAATCATCCCTTCCTCAAGGAGATAACACTTGTGTGCTTTCTATGTTTGATAAAACGAGCAAATAATCTTCCAAAAAAGTAACGTTCCTCATTAGGTTAATTGAACACAGCAAAGTCTACCACGAGTACGTACCGACGGAAAAGGATCTCCATGAACCTGAATTCCAGATGAAAATTCATCGTTATTTAATAAAATAATTTTTGTTGAAATTTTACCATATGTAATTAAATCATTGCATCATTAAATATTAGATTCGTGGAATATAAAAATAAATCGATATGATTAATGCCAAAAAATATTAGTAGTAAATTATTTATTAGTAATATTACATACTTTGACGAAGATACGAATCTTGTCAACACATTACACACTTTGTGGCTTACCGATCAAATGGAAAAATTATCTTTGGCTTATAAAGCGGAAAAAATATACCAGTATCAACCGCAGATTCAGTATGCATAGCGGCATGTTATGAGCACAGCTTGAATAAATGTGAGAGCCCTCCAATAGCTCATGGTACGATTTGCTGTGCTGAGCGCTGGTACCTTGTGCCAGTTCGGCTCTCAGTCTAACCCCATATCATTTTCATGTTTTATCATGTGTGTCTGTGGTGAATACCTTTAAAACTTTACGATTTCCTTTAAGCTCTCTAGCAGCCAGCGAACAGGCTGGTTTTCGTGGTTATTCTTATGAATACACTGACTACCAATAAGTATTTGGACACCTGTGACAGAAAAGGAAAACTAATTATATTCAAAATCAATAGTTGGTAGAGTCTCCAGGAGAGGTAATTACAGCGTGGACCCTCCGGGACATACTTTCCACAAGTCTTTGCATGACAGCTAGTGGTATTTTCTTCCACTCGGCTTGGAGAAGACATAGAAGTTCCTTCACCGATTTTGCACGGGTAGTGCACCCCTGAATTCGGCGATGCAACTCGTCCCAGAGGTTCTCGATAGGGTTCAGGTCTGGACTCTGGGCAGGACAGTCCATTAGATGAACTCCATTGGCACCATACCAAGCCTTGGTTAACGTCGAAACATGACAAGTGGCATTGTCGTCTTGAAAGTAACAGGAGTCCAACCAGTAAAACTACCACAACGTAGGAAGCACATTGTCATCCAAAATAGTGGAGTAGGCATCGGAGTTGAGCTTACCATGAATGGCGACCAAGGGTCCCAGCTCATACCAGGAGAAACACCCCCAGACCATAATTCCACCTCCGCCGAACTTGACTGTTGGCACAATGCATTCTGGCAGGAGACGTTCTCTAGGTAGATGCCAGACCCTGCCATCCAAACGATAAAGGGTGAACCTTGATTAGTCACTCCAAAGAGCCAGTTTCCACTGATCTACGGTTCAATTTCGATGTGCTTTGCACCACATTAACCGAGCAGCGCGGTTTGACTTTGTGATCAAAGGCTTATGGGCAGCAGCACGACCATGAAAACCAAGCAGATGGGCTTCCTTACAGATGGTATTCATTGGAACAATACTCCTGAATGCCTTTTGAAACTCCTCGCGGATGAGAGCCATCGGTTGGGTGCGATTCTTCCGAATTTCTCTGGATAGCACTCGTCGGTCTCTATCTCCCAGTTTCGTTGGTCTGCCGACTCGGCGCACATTCCCACAATCACCGCTCACCTTCCACTTCTTTAATCACATAGGCCACTGTCGATTTTGAGTACTTCAGATCGCTAGATATGTCCCTTAAGGATCGGCCACATTTGTGATACCCGATAATTATATCTTTCTCGAAATCAGAGAGCTCCGAACTGCGAGGCATCTTGCATGCGACTAAAGCCGATGCTGTTTCCTACACGATATATACCGGCGGAGTCCGTGACGTACCTTAGGACCGCAGATATCGTCATTTGCATAGGTGTCCAAATACTTATTGGTAGTCAGTGTATAGCGGATACGAGCCAGCTTTCATGAAAACGTCGTGTTGCTTTGCCTTAATCAATTAACCTAACCCAACCTAACCAATTTCTGTTAGCATGTCTTTTGTGAAGGCATACCTACGTGCTTATATAAGACATTATGTAGCGACTTAGTTACTGACTGAAAAATTAGTAGGTTTTGCTTATTTTAATTTATCGTATATTTTCACAACTTTTTTAAGAACTGAATGTTAATAGTTTCATGAAAGCATTCGAAATATAAAGTGCTGACATCAGACACATTTAATAAACGACTTAAATATTTTAACATAAGTTTCTGAAACATAAAATAGAAATGGAGGGAAAAAAATCAGTGCATTTTTCCCGCGATATATGACTAATAAACTGTGCTTTTTCTTTTAATTTTCCTAAAAACTTGCTTCCAAAAAATTTTAATTTTGGGGAAGATGATTGTACTACCTTTTTATTATTACCTGTTTAACTTGTTAGGCTTGTTTGTGTATGCCTGTTATCTGTCAACAATGAATATTTCTCAGTCTTTCTGCAAATTATCTGCTTTGTCTATATACCTAGAAGGACGAGAAGTCTCCTAAAGGGCCATCCCCATTGGGTTTATCTGAGCTAACGGAGTCAGTTCCACGTGTCGACTAGCTCCGTTATGCCAGCAGTCCAGATTTTTCAAATTGTTGCCCTGTGGGAAAAATATGGTTTTGGAAATGGGTCGGTTACGTCAGTTGTGTCCGTTAACTAAGATAAACCTCTGTGGGAATACCACGTACCACGTACTCGTGGTACTCTTTGCTGCGTTCAATTAACCTAATGTGGAACGTTACTTTTTTGGAAGATTATTTGCTTGTTTTATCAAACATAAAAAGCATTCAAGGACTATCTGCTTGAGGAACGGATGATTACATAAAACAAATTGACTCATACTCAAATTGACTCCGTTAGCTCAGGTAAACCCCAGTGTGAATGGCTGTTAGTGTGCAAAAGCCGTTCATTTTGGTGTTTACCTGAACGAAAGGATACATCTACCACACCGACGCAGCTCCGAAACCAGTTTCGGTTTTCCCCCATAGCGGAGCTGGTTGTAAAATCTAAACTTCACGTATAGCGGAGATCGAAGCATGAAATTGACTCTGTTAGCTTACACAAACCCCAATGTCAATGGCTTTTAAGGAAGGCAATTTTCCAGTCGAAGGGTATAAGAAAATTGCAATCTGAATACTTGTTACTACACACTGAAGCTTATAGTCTAACACTTCAAAGAAGTATTCCCATAAAAAAAGGAGGAAATACTTTTAAAAAATAAAAACATCATAAAAATTTTAAAAAACAAATGAATCAATGATTCTCAGTAAGTTACGTAAAATTCAATGTTAGAAAATTATCGTATTAATAATAGGAACTGTCAGATGGATGCATTATAAATTAAATTCATATTATTTATGTAGTTTTTATCTATTAAATACACATTTAAAAATCAAATAAATATTTAAATTATTATAAATTCTTTTATATCGATAAATTTGTTAACCAAAAATAAATTGATTAATATTAAAGATAAGACTAAAGTAAAGATCTTACGCTTTACTGAATGACAAAGTTCTGAGAACTGGATACCTGCAAAGGCGCGGGGAAGACAAAAAAACTTCAATTTCGCTTAATGCAAAACCTGCCAAGTTAGTTGCCATTCCGATTTCCAATATTATTTTTTCCCTGTGTTAATCTGAATTTCCTACATATCTGTTTTTATCCCTGCTTCGTGCACTCTACCTACTTTTTAGATCTCGAAACACCTCTAGACTTTTCGATTAAAATTAATGTCAATTACACATTGCTTTCTTTGTTATGCTATCAAGTTAGCCTGTTTAAAATTAACCTACTGAAACAAACCTATATTAGAATTTATTCGCATCTAAGGAACCAGGATTGTCATTATTTAATTAGTTTGAAATTAATGCGCAAATGAAAATTAAAATAACGCCAAAAGATCACGTGGTGAATTCCGCGATTTGAAGGTAGGCAATCAATCATCAGTACTCATAATAGTCAGTAATAGTTTCATCCAATCGCCTACAATATTCACGTGGGGGGAGGGAAATTTGGGACGGCCGCACAGTTTATTTTTAACACATTTCTCATTCTCTTAATTATGCATATCAAAATTACTAACTGAGTACTTTGGAAAGCAGAGTTTTTAAATAAAAAGTACGTAGCGTATTCGGAAACTAAGTACCGTTTCATTCAAGCGCCGTCGCAGCGCTGTGGTAGGCGTCCCGCGCATGCGCACTAGTCTTTCTTGTTCACTGACTTTCGATTGTCGCCACTTTGGTTGCTCTATGTTGTGTTTTCAGTTTGCTGTGCACATTCAGAATGTTTAAGACAATTAGTTCTCCCGCTGACTGTGAGATTCGTGCCGTGATTAAATTTTTGAACGCGAGCAATGTTAAACCGGGCGAAATTTATCGTCAAGTGACAGAAGTTTACGGTGAATACGCGATAAGTGATGGAATGGTGAGAAAGTGGGTAAGAATATTTAATGCAGGTCGAACAAATGTCCAAGCCGAGGTTCGGAGTGGTCGGCCTTCTGTTGTCACCGATGATTTGCTAAGGAAAGTGGATGAAGCAATTCATGAGAACAGACGCTTCACAATGACAACTCTTTCGGAGGCATTTCCACAAATTTCACGTACTGTTTTGTTCGAAATTGTGTCTGACCGCTTGAATTATCGCAAACTGTGTTCCCGATGGGTTCCAAAAATGCTCACCGATGTTCACAAAACAAAGCGACTCGGTAGTGCCCTGACATTTCTCACGCGGTACAGTGATGAGGGAGAAAACGTTTTAAACCAAATCGTGACAGGTGATGAAACTTGGGTGTGTCATTTCACACCAGAATCGGAACAACAATCGATGGAGTGGAGACACACTCGTTCTCCGAAAAAACAAAAGTTCAAAGTGACAATGCCATCACAAAAAATCACGCGCACTGTCTTCTGGAATAGGAAAGGCGTTTTGCTTACTGAATTTCTTCCCAGAGGTGAAACCATTAATGCGGCACGATATTGTGAGACTTTAACAAAACTAAGGCGTGCCATTCAAAACAAACGAAGAGGAATGCTCGGTAAAGGAATTGTGTAGCTCCATGACAATACTGGGCCCCATACTGCCGGTGTCACTCGATCGTTAATTCGACAGTTTCATAGGGAGCAGTTCGATCACCCGCCGTACAACCCGGACTTGGCGCCGTCCGACTATCACTTGTTCCTGCACATGAAGCGCGAGCTCGGTGGCAAGCGCTTTGGATCTGACGATGACACGAAAAATGCTGTGAAGTCGTGGTTATCGAAACTGGCGGGAAGTTTCTTTGACGATGGTATACAAAAACTGGTCACCCGCTATGACAAGTGTTTGATCATTGGCGGAAACTATGTTGAAAAATAGTTTAAGACATGTATTTTCATGTAAAAATAAAATTGGATTCGAAAAAATTGTTTTACTTTTTTTTTTTTCCAAAAGTTCTGTGTAATAAAATTATTAAAAACATGCCATGATTACAAGCCTTGAAAGATGGGTTTTCGTTGAAGATGTTTTAGAACCGACTCGCATTTATGAGGCAGATTACAAAAATTCCTAAACCACCCACACGGAAGGCGCTTTCTCTTTTGTAAATTGCGCCATTGTCGAGCTTACATACTGAACTCGTAAGTTTGGTAAATAAGCTGTTTCAAAAATTCTGTACCTTATCAAATTTCCTTTCTTATATTTTTCCTTATTAAAGAAACCTCAAATTTAGAAATCTAAACCAAATTTTATTCGAAGTTAGGTTAGGTATTTTGATTCAGGCAAAATACATGAAAGTTATCTATCTGAGAGAGTGGGTGACTTCTTGGAGGACTTTCTAAGGAAACCCGACTCCTATTTACCTTACACATGGGGAAATCACAAAAAGACAGACGTAGCTAATCTACTCGCCAGGTTTTTAAACCCAGGTTAAACTACCAGAATTCCTTGATCTTAATGATGTGAATTTTTATTTGAGTTGATTAGTCTAATCGTAACAATTTTGACAACAGCATTTGCATTTCATAATTTAATATTATTACTTCATCTAGTATTGTAAATAAAGCTTTTGCACATTTTAAGAACTTGAGACCAGTTACGACTCCTGTTACAAAATATTTTGTGGTGTAAAATCATATTCTGAAAGCAGTTTTAAAGAGTGATTTTACAGAAATATTCGTATTTAAAGAAAATAGAAACAGAAATAGAACAGAAATTTTGGACTTACCTGAAGGAAATATGTTTGAAATATTTCTTTCTGAGCTGCTTAGATCTTTATTTCCCACTATCTGTATCTCATTGATAGTTGCAGAGCTGTTTGAGGTTGGCTTAGAAGTAGAAGGCAGCATTAAAATGTTTGGTTTTCCCTGTGTATTTGAAGACTGGCTGCTGTTTGAAGACAAATCATTTCCTTCGTTAATTTTTGTTGGTTTTAAGGCAGTTCCTACATATCCACTGACAACTGGTGGCAAAACAGTGGTTAAGACATTAGATGGCGTTAATCTGAGGATCGGTTTTAATATTTTAACTCCAGTTTTGTTGTTAAGCATTTCATCTTTAGAACCCATTTTGTTGGACGATATTAAATTACGTTCCTCTAATAACTCACGAACTGTTTTGCGCCCGACTTTCTTAGGGACAGCCTTTTTACTATAGGTTACACGCTGTTTTGAATTGTTCATTTGTTTACATATCTGCTGCTTACTTGTTCGCGGTAAAACTAAGACTTTGGAAACAATTGGTTTGTTTCCCGCCTGTAATGGCTGCACGGCACTTACAGAGATGACAGGTACAGATGTGGGAACTAGTTCACTCGATGTCTTTAATGCCGGAACAGCTGAGATGGCATTAATTTTTTCTGGAACAGTTACAACAGTATTTGCCTGCGTAAGTGTTGCTTTCATTGTTGAAACTTCAGGATCTGCTCGTGTTACTTGAAAATGTATTGGTACGAGTTTTGGCATTATGTAATGTGTATTTTTCTGCTGTTTATTTTCATTTTGTCCTGAATTAAATTCAGACTGAGGTGCACTAACAAACAAATTGGTATCACTCCCTAGTTGAATGTTATTTCCAACAGATTTTACGGTTAGAAATTCTGTCCCTTTTTTTACATTCATTTCTTGTTGTGTCTGAGAAATATTATTTGGAATTGCTGAAGTATATACCTCACATTTTAGAGAATTCGTATGTTTCGTATCAGATTCCGAATTTATGAACAGTTGAGACTGTTTACCATAATCTATCTCCGTTTCATTTATCAATTGTTTCATTATATCATCGTGCTGGTTACTTTCTTTCCCCGAAACAGTTTTTTCCGTTCTCATGGTGGACTCAACCAAACTGCTAGGCTGCAAATAGTTGGCTATACTTAGCGGAACAACCGTTTGTAATTTAGGATCAACACTTCCCATTTTCAGAGGAATACTGGTCTGTTGAATAGCATAATTATCTTTACCAATTGTTATCGTCTTGATAGCTTTCGGACTGCTAAGTTCATTTTTCGAAAGGTTCTCATTATCAGTTGACGATTTTAGTATAGCATGAAACTCTGACTGATCTAAATTCCTGGAATTAGGTATTAACAACGGAGGATGTACGAATTTTCTTTGTGACGTATTTTGATCTGTTGAATTTTGCTTCATAATATGAGACTGCGAATTAAGGGCTGCGATATTCAGAGGCAATAAAGGCTTTATCTGAGCTTCACTTTTATTTGAAAGAGTCATTTTAAATGTAGTATTCGAATTCAACTTTAAGTTTGGAAGAACTCCCTCTGCTTTATCAGGTTCATGAAAGGTGGTACTGTTTGAAATAGTTCTAATGCCGTCAGAATGAATAGCTTCAAAATTTATTTGTTGTTCGGCTGTCGTGTAGATCATCTTATGAGGTAAACATCTAGATGAAGATGTAAATTCACCGTTAGAAACTGAATGCACATTTAACTGCGTATCGAAAGTAAAAGGATGGTCAGTAAGTTGCTGAATATTTTGTACAAAATTCTGATCTCTAGTTTCAGCGTTCTTTAAAACATCTGTAGTTTGAGATATTTGATTCGATACATTTACTGCGGTTCCATTATTGCTATTATTATTTTGAAGAATCATAAATAAATGAGTAACATTTGAGCCTTGATCATTAACGCTTTGAGGTAGAATTAGATAAAGTGGTAAAGAATTGGTCTGATTCAAAGTTGTTACGGGATTAGCACTATTTGATTCAGGAAATATATTTCCTTTAGTTGACTGCGTTGAATTAGATAAATAGCATTTTGAAATACACGGAAGTGCTTGATCCGGCAGTTTCCTGATATCTGAGTCTAAAGCTGTTATTTGACCTGAACTTAATTTTTGTTTTTTTTCGTTAGACGTTTGGATTTCAGCATAAGCTTTTTCAAATTCCCCGCCAGAACTGTCGGAAATTTTGAATTGTGAACATCCGATAGGACTGGAAGATAAACGTCGTTTTTTACATTCCTTGGAGATATACGTGGAATGGTTTGGTGATAATTGTATTTTATCCGCATCTCTCAGGCATAAATTTTTTCGAGACTCGAGATCTGTTAGATGTCCAAGTTTGAGGACCTCACAGTTTTGATTAAAGCTTTCTGCCCAGTCAACGTAAGAAGGTAGTGAAATCACTGAAGAAATGCAGGGCAAATTATCTCTTTTGTTAGTCTTTTCGTTACTTTCTTTTGATAGTAATTCAGTAAATGGTGGCTGCAGTGATGCTGAAATCCCTGTCAAAATATGTTCATCGCTGTTGATGTTTAAGTTATTTGAAGAAACAGTAGAAGTTGAATTGGAACACTGATATTCCTTTGTGTTCAAGATCTGGCTTGTTGTATGTAAGTCATTACTATTGTTTGCAGAAATGGTGTTCGATAACTTCATTTTTTCTACGAAATCTGCTTTGTCAAAGCTCGAAGTGGTCTTTATTGTTTGTACTTCAGATGCAACATCTTGTGAAATTTTAGTAGTTGGTAAACTATTACGCAAGTCCTGTTCTAAACTGTGTTTTTTTCCTCTTTCTTCTCTCCACAAGTCATGCATTTCAGGATATGAATTAACTGCTTTTGATGTCAATGAAGTGTTCTTCACATCCCCTACTGCTTTTGCCTGCAAACTGAAAATTTCTTCCTTTACAGACTTTTTATTAAAATGGTGCTCGGATAACTCTCTTAGTTTAACACCTGAATGGTGGAGACTTTCCTTGTTCGGGTTAGGAATTTTTATATTTTCCGAGGATATGCTTCCTGTATCTACTTTGCTCAGAATAGTTGAATTACTCGAGCTACTGCCTCTGCTGCTACCGGAATAGGATGTCTGAATTTTTAAATTTAAATCATTTGCGACTGAACCCTGAGATGGAAAAACATTAACAGTACGCGTATTATTCCTTGCCAAGAATTCATGAAACGGAATTACGTCTTCAGGCTCAGGTGAACCAAGTTTTAAAAAATCCCAAAATTTATCCTCAGAATCCTGGCAGTTTTTCGATATGTTACTTTTATTCTTTCTAGTACGCGATAGTTCATATTCTGTACAAGTTTTAGTAGAAGTTCCCAGAAAATCCCAAAATTCATCATCAGTTTCCTCAAACTTTTTCAACTTCTTTTTTTCATTATTAACTCCGTAACTTTCAAATTTCCCACATGCTTCAAGGCAGAATTCATTTTCAGAAATATTAGATAATTTGTTTTTTTCGTCGTCGTCCAGAGCAATACCTGAATCATTTAAATACAAATCGCTTGTGCTTTCCTGGAGAATTACTTCTGATTGGTTTTTACAAGGATAAATAAAAAAATCACTTAATTTGTGAGTTTTTTCAAAAAACCCGTTTTTTTCTCGTGGCTTACCCTTGATGTTCTCGCTCGTCTTTAAGAAATCCCAAAATTCAAAATTTTCATCACTCATATCCGAAAAGTCGGGAATATAACTGCAGACAACTTCAGGCTTTATTGTTTCTTCCAATTCGATTTTATTCCACATATCAGAATTTTTACGAGAGTCATCCATCTAAAATAAAAATTCATTAAATTTATAAAAAGTTATAACTTTTTTTTATCTTCTGCAGCATGATTTCCAAACTTATAGATCCTTAACGTTTTACAAAACAAACATAATACACCAGAAACCAAACCAGTTTCTGGAAGTATCATATCACCGTTTTCTGACCAAAAGCCACATATTTCGGAAACATAATTTATTACGAAAAAAATATATTCTTTCTGTATAACTTCATATGTAAAGAAAACATTCTTATTCATGGTATAAAATGAGAAAGGCACCGTTTTGTTCAGTGTTTTTTTGTTCAACTATCATGTATGAGCAAAATACTGCCTTTCTCGCATTTTTTAAAGAAACAAAAAAAAATATGTATACAGACAAAAATTCGTTTAATTTGTACAAAATGTGAAAAAAATCTGAAAGGTTTCAGATTTTAAATTATGTCCAAAGGGGCGTTTTTTAAATATTTTGTATGTTACTTCTATTTATTGAATATCATGTTCTTCGCATTTAAGCCATAAAATTCGGTTAAAGAACAATATGGCAAAATGATTTTAAACTGAGCCTATCTTTAGAATTTCCTACACACAGTCTCACGCGCTGCAGATAAAAATGTTCTTTTCTGTACAACATTGTCATGGCCCGCTTTGGAATTCTCGAGTTTGTTCATCAAAAATTCGTTAAAGTTTTACAAAATATGAAATCGTTAAGACGGCTTTAGGTACCGTCGTTTTATCACAATGCGAGAAACATACATACATTTATGCACATTTTTCGTTATTTAATTTCTTTAAATATAATTACAGGGCTGCAATATTTTGTGGCAACAGTTTGAAAAGTGATACAGACTTTTAATGTTTCCGACGCAAAATCGCAAAACGAAAACAATAGTCCTTCATTGACAAAGCCCCTTTGGACTAAAAATGGCATATGCAGTAAAAGTAACTGTAGTGAAAACTAGAGTTAAAATGGTGAAATTGCAAATGGTCAAGGGGACCAAATTTTAGTGATGAATTATTTAAATACGAAAGCATAGAATAACTATTCGATACATGTTTTTGTACAAAAAGATAGGGAAAATGAGTAATTAAACAGGAAAATAGCGACAGCAAAATTCAGAAGAAAAAAGCACTTAAACATCCATGTGATCGAGCGGATTCTTTAAGGAACTAATTACTAAGTTTTGAAATTAATGTAGAGGAGACAAATTTTCCAATTGCGGTTACTTTAGTCTGTAATAACTATTTGTATCTATTTTAAGCTACATATTACTAGTATATTTTAATCACAGTAGACAGAAAAGTAACCTGCTAAATGTTGCATACTAAAAGATCATAAATTATCATTGAAACAGAAAAAAAATTCTTATTAGATGTTCATTTAGATATAATTCGTAGAATGCCATTCTTTTGCCCAAAAAATATTTAATTTCATTTCCTTATTTCGACATTTTATGACTTTCCACATGCATAGTATCAATAAACTTATAATAATTAGACTGATAATTAGTAACCTTAGTAAAATCCTTTATAATCAGGTGAGTAAAATAGTCACCCAAAACCGTGATGGGATTCTACTGAAACTAATAGCTTACCTAAATGATGCATGTAGAGATTCCTGTTAGTTAATAGTTGCATTTAAATGATAATTATTGATTATTATTAATTTTTAATTTTTTTAACTTGAAATATATGTTAATTTCATTTCTGAACAAAATGATTTTACTAAAGACTATTTTACTAGAGATCCACGTAGCACAATTATATCCCATGACGCTTATTTTATTTCAGCAGTACGCTTCATGGCATTATTGGATTGTTAAGTTGCGAAGAAATTCTCTCTACTGCATTACTGATTCGGAGATTTTAAAACGAATTTCAATTCTTTTCTTTAATTAAATTCTGAAGTTAAACGCCCATAATCTAATTTGTAATACCACTGAAGCCTGAATAAATTTAGTATGAAAATTAATACACTATTAAATATTTGTATACGATTATAACAGCCTAAGTGGTGAATTAAAAGTGAATGAGATTCACTTGCATCGGAAAAGAATATATCTTATTAATGAATCTTTTGGAGTAGCATTTGTTTTAGCCGGAAGAAAAATCAAAACATTAAGCCATCAAACAATTCTTCATCAAATATCGTGTACGAGATGAGGTTTAATAGTTTTATCTCGGCAAAGCATGCCATCTGCCTAAGAAAAGATATGTCTTCTGGAGCACCTTGTAAAGGAAACTAACTCGTATTTAAGACATGAGAAATACTAACGGAAACTTATTCATCCAACCGGTTCAACTACCGAAAACAGAATCCGAAGAGAACAGTCTCTCGTGGCTTCAGCCATTGAACCAGGGTTGGTCATCGAATTCGGGAAAGACTGATTAGATTGCTATAATTTGCAAAGCCATGCTGGAGCTATCGATTTAGGGAAAAGAGATGACTTGGCAGAGACTACCTCTACAGGAAACTAGTCGGTATTACGCTACACTTGAGGACAATCTCCTATGCTACTTCCATTGAACCAAAGGAAATAGAACACTGTCAGGAATACGAATTTTTTTTCAACAGTAGTCACTCTGCCACTTCATGTTTTCTACCATCATGGACCTCAAAATACTATTGATACTTTAATATCACTTTTCAGAAACACATTGAAAAACAATCCTCATCTAAAATAATGCATTAGATTTCAGATTTCCCAAATCAATACAGAAACTGCCTTTTTTATTTTGTCCGTTGTTTTTCCGCCGATGCAACACAATATTAAATTATTCGCGACAGAAAATGTATTTTTTCATGCAGTGTAAACTAATTAAATAGTTTTAAGGAAAGCCAATCACTAATCCACAAATGAAAGAGTACAAATTTTGTTTGTCAGCACTTTTCGTAGGGAACTAATTTAGATCTTATCAAAAAATATGCATACTTCTAATTTTATATCCGCTGTAGAATATCCTACAACTTTTGCTATGCTTACTTCTGTTGCGTAAAGATTTTTCGACTTAGTATTTATTACTTTTTTAGTATACTTAAGCATTTTCACACTTGAATTTTAAGTATTTTAAAGTTTTGAATTGAGCAATCTAAAATTACAGGACATTCTACTGCAACTATCTGAATTTCTGTTAGTAAGCTACAACTTGGAGACATTATGAAATGTCATAATTTGTCTAAAAAGGAAAATTCGCTAAATTTAAATACTAGGTATCGCAACTTTCATTAGCATCCGCAAAAATGGCATTAAAGCTATAAGTGGAAGGCGATATTCTTAGCAGGCGACAATGCAACACGTGTTTTCATGCTGAATAGTGGAAACAGACGCGCTGGCAAATAGTTTATTAAACTCGTTGATTTTGGTTACTCTTAGAACAGGGGTTCTCAGCCAGACAGGAATTCCCCGTAGGTGGAATTTCATAGTTTCAAAGGAGATGATAGTCCAGCAATGGTGAAAGGTATGCATGGAGCAAAAAAGCAACTAGCTCAT
This sequence comes from Stegodyphus mimosarum, assembly GCA_000611955.2. NCBI lineage: Eukaryota > Metazoa > Arthropoda > Arachnida > Araneae > Eresidae > Stegodyphus > Stegodyphus mimosarum. The sequence continues at coordinate 376,641 of KK115759.1, read as the reverse complement.
TCGCTGCAATTCGTTAGCCTTTTGCGGTTTTATTCATTCGATCACTAATGGATCTTCACGCTTTGACAACAGAATTGGAAGAAAAGAAATAACTTTTTCAGAATATCAGACTATCCAGAGTTAATAACGGTTTCCTCAGAGGAAAATAAAGGTGTGATGATTTCATCTGTATGAAATGTTGACGTTAAGATTCTTCAAGACGGATTACAGAATTGTGTGTAAGCTACTTGTCCTTCATATCTGTAACTCGCTTTTCCTCTGGAAACTCTTGGGCATAGAAACACGATCACCATCTACATTAGAATTGCAATTTAAAAAAAAAACGCAAGTTTATATTTCAGATTATATCTGTGATTTCATTATTGTTTAACTCACGTTTTCACAAGTAAATTAATTGTGTTTAAGCAGAGGATCCTTTATGTTCGGTGTCTGAATTGTCCAATACTTCACATTTAAAAATTTCTGTGATTAAATTGCATTGCGCGTAAAATGTACAAGAAAAAAATTTAAATGTGGCATTTTCCCTCAGAACAAATCTACGAATATCAAGTTAAAACACTACAAATTCGTTATAACTTAATTGCAAAATTTTCCAGTTTCGATGCGTTTCTGATTTAATGCCCACATCTTACGTAGCAAGAAGAAAGAGCGTTTACAGTGGCTCACATTTGTTTTCGGGCAGTTAAGAGTTTTCAACTTCGCATGAAAATATAAATTACTAAATATTGGCAAAGTGACTCCTTTTCTTTCTCCAGTACTACTGATCATCTTGTAGGCTTCTATAAAATGAACGTTGAGAAACCTCTAGATCTATTAAGCGACTTATCGCTGAGTTCAAATAACTAAAGATGTAGACTCAAGAAAGAGTGACTACCCTTAACCTTCCTTAAATACTGCTTCTAACTCATTCGCATTCAACGCGATTCTAAAATCACATTCTGCTAGGGAGTTATAAGTGGAAACAAGAATCGATAGGCAAGCACACTGAAATTAAAATAACTGTTATAAAATTAAAATCGACCTTACTATCTTTTTTAAAACCTGCATCTTTTCGAAACGTTGTTGGTAAACAAATTAGTTTACTTAAAATGTTCTAAAAAGGAATCCATATAGTATTCCAATACTTTAAATAAGCAGTTTATATTTAATAAAAATATGAAAATAACAGAAATTCTAATTCTTCGTTAGATATCCTTTAGCCAAAATTACAGTTTTCATGCGCTTTGGCATGGATTTAAACAATTCTTTCAAGTAAAGAATGTCCCATTTTTTTCCATTAATTCTTCACCCTGCAGCGGACGAGGAGTAAAGTCGCTGAGGACTAGTAGTTCGATCGAAGTTCGATTCCAAGCGAACGGGCTGGCTTAATGGGAGTTTTTGTAGTTTTTTACGCGGAAACGAGCCAGTTTCCCTTAGGAAATCCTTTACGAAGACATCCTTCGTCTTAGGCGGATAGCCCTAGCGTATTTTGTCGTAATCAAATATTTAATACTGCAGCAAATTGCTCCATAAGATCTGTTTTTAATAGAGCTTTCGGAAAAATATCATTTTTACTTATTCTTTTTCCAACATCCTCTACATATGTTCGAAAGTATTTTAAGCCCGAAGAATAGCGAAAGAATTTTGGTAACTTCAAGACAGCTGCATAATAACCACAAGCGAACATTTAGGGCTATATTTTTAGAGTCGGCATCATGATAGAACTTGAATGTATTATGCATTCAAAGTTTTCTTGCAGATGCCTTCAAGTTTTTATTAAAAATACTTATGTATTTATATAGACCCATATAATTTTAAAGTAAATTTCTTAACCCAGAAGGAGTGAAGTATACCCAAAGCATTATGCTCCCACCATTATGCTTAAGAGTAAGGCGGTACATTTGGCTTTCGCCTTAAGTAGTTCTCCCGTCGAATCCAATCATAAAGTTTGATTTATATTTAAATATTATTTAAGTCTCATAAATCTTTGCCTATCATTTGCGAATGACATGAGTATTTTCATAGTTTTCATGTTGGCCAAGAATTTTCTTCATGCTGATCGCTCACTGTAGCCATGTAACTCTTCTAACAGTGCCTTTTACTGCAAGGCTTTTTTGTAAGTCTGCTGCAAGTTTTACAGCCCTAACTTTCGAGTTTTATTTGATTTTTCGAAGGATAAATCTTCGATTCCTTCGTATTAGCTTGGAATATAGTCCACACTTAAAGCATTTGAGCAGTTCCAAATAATTTCCATCATTTTAATGTATCAATGATAGTTGAACGCTTTTTTTCGAGGGCGTTTTCAATGTTTCAAACAATCTAGTCATCTTTAAAATCGTGAATAGTTAAATTTCAAATAGAACTTGTTATTAAAATGTAGCGTCTTGACATATTCACTTCACGTATGAAACTGTCCGTATATTTTGTTAAACAAGTAACAATTTCTAAATGCAAGCGATAGTTCTTATGATATATTTCTATTTAAACAAAAAAATAATCTTCCAAAACATCCCAACAAAACTTTCTGAATTATAATGTGAGTTATCTGTCTTGGACACACTCTTGGAATAAATTATTTTATTGTAAAGAATATCTTTATGATATTTATATAGTAACAAATAAGTCTTAAAGTAGAGAAAATACAAGATCTATTCAAAGAAATTTCAAAAATACAACTTCCGAAAACAAATGTGAGCCACTGTATAATTCTTTTCTTAAATCTGAATCAGTGTAGAATGAGTTAAATATTTGTACATACAATTAAAAAAAGAAGTAGAAAAGCTTTAAAGAAAAACAAAAAAATGCTTACTTTGAGTCTTAAAACCTTAGAGAGTTGAGACAAGTTTTCGAAATATTGAGTTCAAGATTTTCGGGTTAGTTAGTTTAGTATATTAATTGAAAAAGAATTTCTTTTTTGTATTCAGTTCTATGCTTTTATCAACATTCTAATTCTCAATGGCTGTCTTTACATGAACTTTCTTTTAAGAGTATTCCTGCATAAATTTATACCTTGAATACTTACGTAAATAAAATGCGCCAAACATAAAGACCAAATTTCAAATAAAGGCACAATTTAGGTGAGTTGATATTCGCTGATGAAATAAATTTCCTTTATGCTACCTAATTTTCCATACGTTTTATTTTCAGATTATTTGAAGTTACTAATATAGTTTGAAATATAAAATAAATTTTTATAGAGTTGAAAGATCGATGTAACTGGCAGACGAACAATCAAAATTTAAACATTGTCACAAAATATTAAGAATTATTTTTTAGTATTTGCGAATGAAATATAATTACATGTATTACACTTTTTGATATTTATTCTTAATAATCTTGCGCACTTACGAAATATTTTAGAACTGGTTAATTCTCAAAGCTGAACGCTTTCGTTACTTTGCAAAAATACCTGCGACATTACTGAAACTATCTTATTATTTTTTATTTTGTTTAACTACTTTTTAAAGTAAATGGCAACGGGTGTTGTTTTTCCAGGACCTGTTTACCTGCGATTCAGCATCTTATTCTTTCCAAAGTGCTAAAATGAAATGTCTTACATTTGTGTCCGGGAACTTGTGTTCTTAAGACTTATTAGCAAATATCAGTTACAAGCAAAATATCCTTTACAGTCAGTTACATTTGTTTTCGGATATTTGTCTCTCTCAAATTTATTTGTAAATGTCAGTTACTAAATTTTAATAAAATCACTTTGTGTTTTTTTACATATATTGTCATTCATCTATTTTAAAACCTGATTGTTTTGAAAACAGTTGTTCAAAATGGTTTTGGTAAGAAAATAATTTATTCAAAAAGTTCTCAAACTCGCATAAGTATTCGAATACTTTGAATGAACTGTTTGCATTTTATAAAAACATGAAAACGGGATTCAATTAACGGGACATTCAATATTTCGTTGGATTTACTTTAACTAAGATTATATTTTCCTGCTCTTTAGTATGGACTCAACTATTTTTTTTTATGAGAAATGTTTCACTGGCTTCTGCTTAAGAATTTCTTTCAAAGAAGCATCATGTTTTCCTATTCTCATCTCTAACCCACTCCACAGATGTTCCTTAAGTTCGAAGAATATGGAATAGTTCTGATAATATTAGGGCATTCGTGTAATAAACCCAAACCAACATTTCGGGTTACATGCACAATAGGTAAAAAGGTATTGACAATTGCCTATAATTGATCATATCAGCTAGCTGGACATAACGAACACAGAAGGTAATAAACAAACAAATCTAATGAAACTTCCATTTTAATACTCCTTTTACACAAAATATACAACAAAAACGTAAATTTGCATGTCAAAAAAAGTATTGGTAAAATCATACAGCAAAATGTGGGAACAAAATTTAATACTTCATATTCATACCTTTTGCATTTATAACAGCTTGCAATCTGTTTCTCATAGAGAAAACCAAAATCTTAGTTGTACTATCGGTAATTTTATGCCATTCTTGCAGAAGTATATGCTTAAGTTCATCTTTACACGAAATTTTATGTTTTCTGACTTCTAGGTTCAATTTGTAACATAAATTTTCAGTTGGATTTATATCAGAGGATCTCCCGGATGAGGTTCGCTCTATGCTTAGGGTCATTGTCCTGTTGAAACACGAAAGATGTTCCTAAGGTCAGTTTTTGGACACTGAATTTTAAGTTGTGTCAATGTGCGTTCGTGCTGGCATAATGTCATTAATGAAGCACAGGTTACCAATACCGTTTGCTGCCATACAGTCCCAAACCTCGACGCTCCCTTTCACTATGTTTCACAGTCGGTGTTAAATGCTATTTTTCCATTTCGGTGTTTGGCTTCCTCCGCACATATTGTCGTCCATCACTCCCGAAAATCTTAAACTTCGATTCATCAGAGAAAATAACTGTATTTCAAAATTGGTCTGATAAATTAACATGAAATTTTTCAAAATCTAATCTCTTTCTCTTGTTTATTTCTGAAATAAAAAGTTTTTTTCTAGCTGCCTTTCCATAATAACTTCCTTCATGTTTCATGTAAAACATTCCGTATAGTCTGTACACTAAAAGTTTTATGCGAAGTATTAGCAACAACTTAGGGTAACTGGGGTGCACTTACTTTAGGGTTTTTCTTAGCATCGTTGATAATGTCACGTTTTTTCTTGCAGCAAATATTCGAGGCCGTCCACTTCTAACCTTATTGTTCATCGATCCTGTCTCGCTGAACTTTTCCATAACACTTCTAACAATAAATAAACTTATGTTCAGTTGTATACCAATAGCACGATAAATTAAACCCTCATTTCTGAGCCAAATGATCATGTTTTTTAACATTAACATCTCAACTCTTTCGACTCCAAAGCCATTTTATCACAGTACTAGCAAAATAACGTTTTACAAGAGCACTGCAGACTGTATAACCAGGATTTCTTATCAGTCTAAACAGGTAAACTCAAAATAACAAAATCTGCATAGCAGTTAGAACTTTACCAATACTTTTTTTACATGCAAATTTTTGTATATTTTGCGTAAAAGGCATATTAAAATGAAAATTTTATTACATATGTGTGTTAATTGCCTTCTGTGTTCGTTATGCCCAGCTAAAATTATCATGCATCTTCTTTGTTAGCTAATATGATCAATTATAGGCTGCTTTTCCAATACTTTTTTTGCCCACTGTATTTAGAAACGTTATCCTGATAGAATTTGAATGTATTTTGCATTATAAGTTTTTTCGCAGATGTTTTCAGGTTACCTTAACAATATTTATACATTAATACAAATCCGTATTATAAACGATAAAATTTTGCTTATCATGGATTTTGCAAACACGAAGCGTATTTTCCTTGTTTTCTTGTTGATGGAGGATCTCCATCTTGCTGATGGCCCATTGTATTCATGTGTCCTAAATTACTCTTTTAGGGTTAACTTTTTATCGCAAACCGTTCTTCTAAATCTGCTGGACGTTTTAGAGTGAAATGTTTGCATTTCTGACTAAAAATTTGCAACTAAAAATAAAATACCATTCAGAAAAGAGATTTCTGATGTATGTCATGAAACTACATGATGAGCATATCTATTCAGATTTTTATGAAAAATATTGCAACTGTTCTATTATATCGGGACCGGATGTATGGATGCACGTATGCATGCATACATACAAGTTGCTGCATACTCTTTGTCCATCTATTTCTGTCTTCCCTGGAGAAAACTTTGTTGATGTTTGTTCTTGCGGTTTTCTCGGGGAAGACGCGGACGCACTACATTACCTGCTCTCCTGCCCTCTGACGGAGCACCTCCGGCAGCAGTTCTTTCCTTCCGACTACATCACATATCCTGTGAATAGACTGATCACTGACTATTACTGCAACAAGGGCATCTTAGAGATAATGAAGCAAGTGAATGAAAATAATTATATCCAAGAAAGTAAAGATTAATGTAAAATGTAGAAAGGCGGCCTAACCGTCAGATTTATAGCAATGACTAGGATGACTTCCTAGTCATTGCTATAAATCATAGTAGTGCCATTAACTTAGTTTGGCAGAACAGGTTAAGTAAAGTAACCAATCTCTCACCTCACCAGTTTGGGACTCATTAAGGCCCGTTTGGGACTCATTAAGGAATTGATAAGAGCAGGATAAGAAATCTCCTGCTGTGGACCGATATGACACAGAAGTATCAAAATATCAAATTTTAAATTCTGAACGCAGATTGGAAAAGGAGTTAGGCAACGCAGATGGTATGATAAGGTTAAGTGATGCAGTTTAGATTCCAGAAAGAGAACGTAGCAGGATTAAAGGCAATTTTGAGTTTCATATTCTCTTATCTTTCTCTTAAATGCAAAATGCTATCACTGTTTTGTAAATGTTTTTATTTTGGCAGGTTCAAATAAGTTTCAGTTACACTAATTGCCAATGTCTAAAAATTAGGAAGATATTACATTATACTAAACTGTCGTTTGGTGATATAAATATATACAACAGGGTCTAGACGGTGTTTCAAGATTATATAGTTCGGGTTTTGAAATTAGCAGATTTCACGAAAACGAATATTGAACTGAAAATTTTGATTTCTGAGATTTGAAGAGATTATGAAAGTCAAACGAAATCGCGATTGATGAAGTAACAGAAAAAATTGTTGCTTCATCAGTTGATGAGACTAATTGTGAAAACAAATCAGATAACACATTTCAGAGAAGTGAAGAGAGGTGTGTTTTCTCAAATAATGAATCTGAAATGGGTAACAGGGAGAAACATTTAAATACATGGCAGGACATTGTAAGGAAAAGCTGCTTGCAGTGTGACTAAAATTAATTGGAGTGGGTGAAAATGTTCACAGCATTTTTATTGTTGGGGAAAAGAATTTCAAAATTCTGACTCTTACAAAACAATAATAAATAATAAAATAATAAATTTTAAAAAAATAAAAGAAAATCTGAAAGGTTTCAGATTTTAAATTACGTCCAAAGGGGCGTTTTTTTTAACATTTTGTGTGTTACCTTTATTTATTAAATATCATGTTCTTCACACTTAAACCATAAAATTCAGTTAAACAGATCTTTAGAAAGATCTTTAGAACAATATCGCAAAATAATTTTAAACTGAGCATGTCTTTAGAATTTCATATGCACAGCCTCCCGCTAAAATTCGTTAAAGTTTTACAAAATATGAAATCGATCATAAAATAAATTCCAAATTTCAAATTGGGCCTCCAGATGCCCATATTCGCAGTAGGATTACGTCATTCAAAATTCGACGGCTCCAGGTACCGCCCTTTTATCTCAATGCGAGAAACATACATACCTTTATACACATTCTTCATTATTTAATTCTTTAAATATAATTCAGGGCTGCAATATTTGGTGGCAACAGTTTGAAAAGTGAACTGACATTTAATGTTTCAGACGCAAAATCACAAAACGAAAACAATAGTTCTTCAGGGACAAATCACCTTTGGACTAATAAATAAAAATCAATTCGAGGTTCAAAATTCGAACTCAAATGTCTCAAACCGAAAATGTCGAAAATCTCTCAAAACTTTCAGAGTTTACATTATGCCCAAAAGGGTTTTTTTAACGTTTTGTGGGTTACCTTTATTTATTAATTATCATGTTCTTCACACTTAAACCATAAAATTCAATTCGACAACAATATCTCAAAATAATTAAAAGAGCATGTCTTTAGAATTTCCGATATACAGTCTCGCGAGCCGGAGATTAATTTTTTTGTCCTCCTCACAGTGTTGCCATTGCTGGCTTTGAAATCGTTGAGTTTCTTAATCAAAAATTCATAAATGCTGTACAAAATATGAAATAGATAATAAAACAAATTCCAAATTCGGGCTTCCAGATGCCCATATTCGCAGTAGGATTACGTCATTCAAAATTGGATGACTCTAGGTGCCGTTGTTTTATCACAATACGAGAAACATACATACATTTATGCAGATTTTTCATTTTTTAATTTCTTTAAATATAGTGCAGAACGATAATATTTGGTGGCAATAATTTAAAAAGTGATTCGCCGTTTATAGTGAATCAACGCAAAATGTCGAAACGAAATTAATAGCCCTTTCTTTGCTAACGGCCTTTACGCTAAAAAATAAAACATAATCATTTCTTAAAGGGAACTGGCTCGTATTCAGTTTACCTACAAGAGAGAATCCACGAAAACTCTGGATACAGCCTGTTTGGCTGGATTGGTATTCAGCCGAACATGTTGTATCAGAGTTTTCGCTCAGAACCACTGCGCTCAGAGCGGTTGTACCGCTCAGTCGTTGGCGAAGTTGGCGAATTACATTTCTGAATCTTCTAATTTGATTCAGTTTGAACTGCAGCTAGTGTAAAACAGATTGCTACTTTGATATTTTTTTTACTTCGCCTCATCTGTGCTATACATAAAAGCTGTGTTCAGTTCAAATGAAAAGTGTGTGCTGTTGGGATTAAGGTAAAAATGACTACAGTATGAAATATCTTTCCACAGTAAAATGATTTCTGGAGTTTCTTGTACACTGATCTAATTTTCAAAGATTAAATTACCGTTAATTTTCGTCATCGTTTACGTTATTGTACATCGACAGCCAAAAGCATATTACTTTTCTTATTTCTCCAATTGTCATTTTCTATCTTCGTTGCTTGAAGTGATCCGCTTGACGACTTCCAAACTTTCAAAACTGCATTTCGAAAATTTGGTAGATGGCCACAAGATTACATGGCCAAAATACATTATTTTTTACACTTTGTAACTGCTTATCTATAGAATATTAATAGCTATTTTTTATTTGTTCATGAGCCGATTTATACATATTTTTTAGAAAAAATGAGAATGCAAGCTTTGGAACTTTTCTTTTGAGGCCGATAACCAGTATTTCAAGGCTTTAACCACATTACCACCCTCCATTATGATCTCTGTACTCTCTGTACACCCTCCATTACGATCTCTGTGCGTATTTACTTAAGGCTACTAAGAGCGGATGATAGCATCGAACTTGATTCCTGATTCACTACTCTCGTGCGGGATAGTACGGCAGTTAATCTCGTAGATCAAAAGCTTCGAATGGTCAGAAATATCTTTCCACCCAAAAAACATTGAGGAAACAGCTGTGGACAATATCGTTACCTCCAAAACATTTGGTACCATTTTACATTTTTCCATTGCATCTTCTGTTCAAAATCATGTTAATTCATCCTCTAGCATCCCCTTTTCCTTTCTCAGTAATTCGTATCAACAGTTTCGGCTTTTTTCTTTCATTTCATCAGATATACAAAATGCCATCGCTTGAGACAGAGAATATTAGTTTTGACGTGGGTCCAACCAGTTTGACACAACATAGAATCGATACCGGTGATCATCCACCAATCAAGCAACATCAAACACGTCTACCGATTGCTAAACAGGAAGAGGTACGAACACTTTTAAAGGACATGCAAGAAAGCAATGTCATAGAGTCTTCAGCAAGTCCCTGGGCATCTCCCATCGTCCTGGCGAAGAAGAAAGACAAGTCAACCAGATTTTGCATTGACTATCGCCGGTTGAATGAGGTTACGAAGAAATACAGTTACCCTCTTCCTAGAACTGACGACATTCTGGACACTCCTTCTGGAAGCAAGTGGTTTTCGACACTTGATTTAAAGAGTGGATATTGGCAGGTAGAAATACATCCTGATGACCGAGAAAAGATTGTATTTACTACAGGACAAGGACTTTGGCAGTTCAAGGTGATGCCGTTTAGACTAGGTGATGCCGTTTAGACTACGTAATGCGCCGGCTACATTCGAATGCCTAATAAAGACTGTTTTGAAAGGTCTTTCATGCGAAGCCTGTCTGATATACCTGGATGACAACATCATCGCCGGGAAGAGTTTCGAAGAACATCTAGAAAGTCTTAGAAAGGTGCTTCAGAAACTGAAAGAAGCCAATCTAAAGTTGAGTCCCGCTAAATGCAAATTCTTCAGATAGGAAGTGACTTACCCCAGACATGTCATCTCTACTGAAAGGACGCGCATGGATCCTGAAAAAGTGTCAGCAGTTAAAGACTGGAGACGTCTCGAAAATATCCACCAGCTGAGAAGCTTTCTAGTGCTTTGCACCTACTACAGGAGATGCGTGAAGAATTTCTCTGCCATCGCAAGACCCCTTTACAAGCTGACACAGAGCAAGCACAAGTTCGTGTGGACAAAAGAATATGAGGATGCATTTAAGAACCTGAAGGAAGCTTTAACATCTGCTCTAATCCTGACGTATCCTCAGCTCGACAGACCATTTATTCTCGACACGGACGCAAGTAATGAAGGTGTTGGTGCTGGTTTGTCCCAAGAAATGGAGGGTCAAGAACGTGTAGTCGCTTACTGGAGCAAGTGCCTGTCTAAACCGGAGAGGAATTACTGTGTCACCAGGAAAGAGTTGCTTGCCATAGTCAAAGCCGCAGAACATTTCCATCATTATCTATACGGTATAATTCCTGTTCCGCACGAATCATGTATCATTGGCCTGGCTTTTAAATTTCAAGAATCCTGAGGGTCAACTAGCCAGGTGCATACAGAGACTCCAGGAATATCCAGGAAGACTCTTGCGATGACATCACTATCCGTCATCGCAAGTGATCATCGCACAGAAGTGCTTATGCCTTGTCTAGAAGACCTTGCCCAGAAAACTGCCGGTATTGTTCCAGGGTCGAAGCTAAATACCAGCTGCTTAATCCTGTCGCACGACAAATTATAACATCAACGTCGTCTGATCCAGACCCATGGAGTGGCAAGGAAGTCAGGAAAGACCAGCTGGAAGACCGTGATATTAAACCTCTAATTGATTTAATGGACACCTCAAACAGAAAACTTACCTACCGAGCTATAAACCCAAGGCAAAGCAATATTGGGCTCTCTGGGACTCACTTTACATTCGAAACGGTGTCTTGTACCAGAAATTCGAATCGGATGATGGAAAGACATTCCGATGGCAACTGCTACTCCCAACATCCCAAACGTCCTTAAAGAACTACATAGCAGCCCTGCTAGAGGCCATTCCGGAATAATGAAGACCTTACACAGAGTTCGGGAACGCTTCTAATGGAATAATGGGAAAGATGACGCGCAAAAGTGGTGCCGATGTTGCGCTGCCTGTGCAGGTCGGAAAGGACCGAAGAAACGCAGCCGAGGGAAGCTGCAACATTACAATGTAGGAGCACCTTTTGAGCGTATCGCTTTTGATATCTTGGGACCTCTGTCACGAACTGCTGATGGCAACAAATACGTCCTCGTTGCCATTGACTGCTTCACCAAGTGGCCTGAAATGTATCCTTTTCCTGATCAAAAGGCTGTCATAATGGCAGACATGATGATATAGCACTGTATTTCCCGGTTCGGAGTGCCTCTTCAGTTACATTCAGATCAAGGACGGAATTTTACCTCAGCAGTTATCAAAGAGCTTTGCAAGGTAGTCGACATTGACAAAACCCAGACGACGCTTTTACATCCCCAGTCGAACCTCTCATTAGAGATTTCCAGAAACCAACAGGACTGGGACAAGAGTTTACCACTGTTTTTACTGGCTTCCCGCCATGCTATCCACGAGATTACCGGCTATTCCCCATCTCATATGCTCTTCGGTCGTGACCTTCTTCTGCCATGTGATCTTTTGTTTGGTCACCCTCCGGATGCGCCTTCATCGCCTGAGGAATACATTCAAGATTTCCAGGCTCGGTTTGAAGTGATGCACAACTTTGCACGAGAGCGAGTCAACTTGGCGACGGAGAAGATGAAGACCCGCTACGACACGAGAGCGTTTCAACGAAAGAGACAATGTGTGATTGTGGAATCCGACTCGACTCAAAGAACTCTGTCCGAAACTACAGTCACCTTGGGATAGTCCGTACACAGTCCTAAACAGGCTGAACGACGTCGTGTTTCGGATCCGTAAGTCATTGAACTCTAAAGTAGTCCATTAGGATAGGTTAGCTCCTTACTATGGTCATAGTGCGTAGTGTATGTAATTGTAAATAGTAATGTAAATTGTATAGGACCATGGTCCTTTTTGTATTTAGTATTTGATAGTATTTGATTTGCTGAATGTTTCTTATCGCAATTATTGTTTATTTTCTTATTTTTAATGTGTATTATTGCATTGATGCGTTAGTTGTAAGTTTGGCTTCCTGTCCAGGGATTGTACTGCCCGGGACGTGCAGTCCTTAGGAACGTGGCAGTGTTACAGATTTCGTATTTATTCAGAATTGTAATTAAAATTGCTTTATTTTCCTTTCCAAAGTAGACGATTTTTGAAAAGAAAGCTACGTCGGAAAAGTAAAAATACAAGAGCGCGTGCATTTAATATTTAATAAATAAATATCTCGTTATTGCTGTTGCCATCCACAAAAGCCGAGAAAATAGGTTTTACCAGAATATTTTAGTGAATAATTAAAAAGCTTATAAAAGCCGAATTAAAACACCTCATCTCCAGTTGTATCTGTTTTAAGCGAACTTTATGTTGTGATTGATTGTCGCGAATTCCCTGTGAGATAGAACTAGTTTCTCTGTTTTTGAATTGAGTTCTGTTTAACGTTTGAGATATTGTGATATCGCTGAGAGAATATTTCAGTATTTTGCTTTATTTCTTGTGAAAAGAATAAATATTATTAACTTTTTAACGACTTGTGCATTCAATCCATTACAAACACCTACGCACGCAACTGTATATTTTCATTTAGCGCACCTTTCCTATCTTATCTCGTTTCAACTTACAATTCCCTACCAGAATGAGTTTTAGAAAAGCGCGTTGAATGCAAATGCGGAAGAGAAGTATTAGAGAAAAGTTCAAATGATTTCGTGAGAAGGAGTCAGGAATTCTGAGTAGCGCGCGTTTTCCTTTGTGCTGTATCTCTCTAAGCTGTTGTTACTCTCGGCCGTATTATTAGGTGCCTTTTGATAGTTCGCTGGCTAGTATAAGATTACGGGCCAACTACATTAGAATTGTGCTAGCTTCGGCTAAATCTCTTACTTGGTTCTTATGACCGTTTCGAGACTTGCTTTAGAACACTGTGTTGTGAAATTTTAAAAAAATATGATTAAGGTGTTTTGAAATGGAACTGTCATGTTACCAGATTACAACCATCATTTATTTCCAATTCTGTTGCAAGAAGTCAGCTACAGAATTTCACCAAATCATGTGTACAGCTTTAGGTACTAATCTTGTATTACTATATGACACTATGAAGGCTTGGTACCGAAAGTTCAAAAACAAGAACTATAACATTCGAAAGGCAAAGCGCTCTGGCCGGCCTACTGATGTTGATGAGGCCCACCTCCGAGAACTTGTGGTAGAAGATCAGTATGCAACCACTCGAGAGCTTGCTAAGGAGTTATACGTTAGTGCCATGTCCATTAGTCGCGCTATGCATTGCATAAACGTGATGTACAAGTTCAATCGTTGGGTGCCGCATAAGCTGACTCAAGCAAATAAGGTTGGTTGGTTGGTTGGTTGGTATTTTTAATGGCACAAAACCTTGAAGATTATTATGCGCCAGACGAATGATGAATAAAGTTCAAAAGTACAAACACATTGTATTGGATGAATTGTTGAAATGAACCTGGAATGCTGATGAAGGCATCCAAAAATGGCTTTGAGAAAAGCTCTGGCAACAGGTAGAGTACGTTAAAAGGAAAAACTTTAAATCATATGGTAAAAGGAGATGTCCTTTAAAAACTTATGATGTTGATGAAACTTATGATGTTTCTTCGAATGAGATCTGTTGAGTTAAAATTCGTAGAGTTAAAATGTCCTTTAAAAACTTATGATGTTGATGAAACTTATGATGTTTCTTCCAATGAGATCTGTTGAGTTAAAATTCGTAGAGTTAAAATGTAATTCACGTTTCTGACTAAAAGCAGGACAACAGGTAGAGTACGTTAAAAGGAAAAACTTTAAATCATATGGTAAAAGGAGATGTCCTTTAAAAAACTTATGAGGTTGACGTGGGGGTTTCTTCCAATGAGATCTGTTAAGTTAAAATTCGTTGAGTTAAAATGTAGTTCACGTTTCTGACTAAAAGCAGGACAGTAGGTTAAGATGTGATTCACTGAAGTAGGAACGTTGCAGGTGCCACAGATAGGCTCATTATCTCCCTTCAAGAGATACTGATGAGTCAGCCTGCAGTGTCCAATTCGTAGGCGAGTCAACAGTACATCCTCCTTTCGATTCCCTTTTGATTCCCAATACTCCAGATTGGGTTTTACCTGCCTTAATTTGTTCAGAGTCTGGCATTCCCAGAGTTCTTGCCACCTGGACAAGATCTTTGTTCTGATGTACTTCTGTATGTCTGTAAAAGGGACATCATTATCGAAGGGAGTATCAGCAGATTTTGCAGCGATATCAGCGAGTTCATTACCTTTGATGCCAGCATGTCCAGGCACCCAGCAGTACATTACAGAATATCCTGCATTTCTCAAATGGAGGTGAGTCTTTAAAATTTCCAAGATCATAGGGTGGTCAGTGTTTGCATTAATTGATTCAAGGGCGCTCAGTGAGTCAGAGTAGATGATGAATTTTCTGCTGTTCTGCTTGGAGATAAAGATTAAGGAGTTCAAAATGGCAAATGTTTCTGCAGTAAAGACAGATGCAGCCTTATGAAGTTTACTACTCCTGATTACTTTATCGCAAACAAAAGCTGCCCCGACATGATCGTGATTCTTTGAGCCATCAGTGAAAATTGCTTTATAGTTAGAATAGCTGTTTCTATGGTCCAGGAAAATTTGTTGGTATTGGACGTCGTTGGTACTGCTCTTCTTAAGTTCTCCAAAGATGTTGAGTAGGTGAATATTCACTTCTTGCCAGGGAGCAATACCGAAAAAGGTAGAACTTTTGGGAATCAGATCTTTTAGGTTGAATTCTTCAATGAGTGAGTGAATGCGGAGATCAAAAGGAGGGATACATGAAGGGCGTGCATGGTAGTTACGCCAGTACTGATCAGATGTCATGAATCGTGCAGGATGTTCGGCATGCGACATTATTTTATAGTGAAGATCTATGGACAACTGCTTGCGTCTGAATTTCAGAGATGGTTCAAAACAGATGACGTATAAACTTTGTACTGGAGATGTTCTGAAAGCTCCGCAGCAAATCCGTAGCGCTTGGTGATGGACTGGATCTAATTTCAGTAGTGCAGAAGGTCTTGCTGATCCATAGATAACACAGCCATAGTCAAGTTTGGAACGGATTAAAGCTCTATAAATGCGGAGCATAGAACAACGTTCTGCTCCCCATGAAGTATTGGCCAGGACTTTCAGAATGTTGAGAGCTTTAGCACATTTTTTCTTTAGATTTAAGATATGTGGAAGGAAGTTGAGCTTTCTGTCAAGGATAACACCCAAGAATTTTGCTTCTGGCTCAACGCGGATCGGAGAGCCGTCAAGATGCAGCTCTGGATCAGGATGTAGATTTCTTTTGCGGCAGAAGTGCACGCAGACGGTCTTCTGGTTGGAAAATTTGAACCCATTGCTGTTGGACCACTTTACAATTCTGTTAACAGCAATTTGGAGTTGTCTCTCAATGTATCTCATATCTTGACCGTGACAGTAGATCATCAGGTCATCAACATATAGGGAACCACGCACTGTGGGAGGAAGTTCTTTTAAAATGGAATTAATTTTTAGGCTGAAAAGAGTAACACTAAGCACTGAACCTTGGGGTACACCTTCTTGTTGTATAAAGGTTTGAGAAAGCACCGGGCCAATCTTGACCTGGAAAGAGCGGTGTTTCAGAAAGTTTTGAATAAAGATAGGTAAGTTACCTCTCAACCCTGTGCTGTGGAGGTCATGAAGAATTCCATGCCGCCAAGTTCTGTCATATGCCTTCTCCATGTCGAAAAAGATTGAAACCAGATGGTTTCTTTTTACAAATGCATTGCGTATTGCAGTTTCTAAAAACAGGACATTGTCCAGTGGAGATCTTCCCTTACGGAAACCACTTTGGTGGGGCGATAGGCAGTGGTTAGTCTCCAAATAGTAGGTGAGACGGTGATTTACCATTTTTTCCATGATTTTACAAAGGCAGCTAGTGAGGGCAATGGGGCGGTAATTTAAAGGATTTTTCGGATCTTTGCCGGGTTTTGCTATAGGGATTACAAAGGCCCTGCACCAGGCGGTAGGATAAAGTTGTTCCTTCCATATCTTATTATACAGAGCGAGAAGGACCAGTAGAGATTCATAGGACAGATGCTTTATCATCAAATAACTTATGCCATCAGGGCCAGGGCAGGTCTTATCAGTGCGAGATATTACACTTCTTAATTCAAACATGGTGAGATCTTTATTATAGGATTGTGCATTAGGATGGGAGAAGTCGATTTGGGTCTTTTCCAAGCGCGTCTTTGTGGGCAGAAATTCTTTTGAGTAATTGTTACTGTCAGATACAGCAGCAAAAGTATCACCTAAAGCATCGGCGATTTCTTCTCTAGTGCTTATCAACTTTCCATCTTTTTCTAGAGCAGAGAGGGGATAATCATTGTAAAGTCCAGAGGCTTTGCGGACTCTTTCCCAAACCTGTTTGCTAGACATTGAGGAGGTAATAGTAGACACGTAGGCTGCCCATGATTTTCTCTGACTTTGCCGTCTCACTTTCCTAGCATTCGCCTTAGCTTTTTTAAAGGCCAGAAGGTTTGCCAGTGTTGGGTATCGGCGAAAGATACGCCAGGCTTTCTTTTGCTCTCTCATAGTTTTATGGCAATCACTGTTCCACCAGGGTTTAGGGAACTTTGGGAACTTTGTCGAGGACTTTGGAATACAAAGTTCAGCTGCTTGTACAATAGTATGGGAGATCATTTTTACTGCTGTATTAATGTCCACATCATTGACCATTTCTTCTGTCAGCACAGCGCAAGAGACAAAAAGATCCCAATCAGCTTTATCATAAAGTAAGCGGGGTTGTCTTGAGATCACAGACTTTCCTGCGATATTTACAATCACTGGGAAATGGTCACTATCGTAAAGATTCTCCCCTACACTGAAGGAGCAAAGGGGGAGTAGAGATGGAGAACAGAACACCAGATCAATTGCATGAAATGTTCCAGTCGGCTGATGAAAGTAGGTGTTTTCTCCGTTATTAAGCAGACAGATAGAATGATCCTCCATTAGCTGTTCGATCTGCCGGCCCCTTGAATTAGTGTCTCTGCTTCCCCATAAGGTACTATGTGCATTGAAGTCACCTAAAAGCAGAAAAGGTTCTGGGAGCTGCTCTGTTATATTGTCTAGATCTCGCTGATCTACATGCTCATGTGGGGGTAAATAGATAGTGCATACTGAGATTGAAGAACGTAAATTAATCTGAATCCCCACAGCTTGAAGGGAGGTCGTCAAAGGAAGAACAGTGTACGGGTGATTGTGGGAGATGGTAAGGCCCACACCACCACAGGCACGATCCCCAGATGGGTTGTCCCTTCTTACTGTGGTGTATCTCCGTATCTTAGCATGGCTGCTTGGTTTTAACAAGGTCTCTTGAAGTGCAAAGCAGGCAGGTTGGTAGATGTTGATTATATCCTTGATATTATCCAGGTTTTGACGGAAACCCCGGCAATTCCACGAAATAAATGTACCCATTATGGATGCCTGTTTTGGCGGTGTTGTTTTTTTGATTTTCGAGGCAGAAGGTGTTTCGGGAGGGATAACCCTTCTTCAACATCCATTTCATCTGAGTCATCTAGGCGTCCTGAACTCATGCTTGCGATAGAACTTTGACTGGGGGTCCTGGGTTTTTGCTTATTTTTCTCCTTGATATCATCTCTTTGTTTGTTCTGTTGGACATCCTGTTTTCCCTTGGATGTAGTCACCGGTGCACTAGTTTCAGCATCAGGTTTTTTCCCTGATTTTTGGTTTCTAGGATCTACTGTCACTGCTAGTTCTTTTTTCTGTGCGGTAACTGTAGTTTGCGTTGATATTGATCTGAATGATTTAGTTGCAGATGCGTAAGATTTATTAAGTTTTGGCTGGTTAGAGAGAACAAGTCTTCTAGCTTCTGCAAATGATATCTTTTGTGTAACTTTAATGTTTTGAATTTGTTTTTCTGTCTGCCATTTCGGACATGATCTTGAAAAGGCTGGGTGTTCGCCTTTACAATTTATACATAAGAGGGCAGCAGAGCAGCCTTCACTGGCATGTCCTACGATGGAACATCGAGCACACGTGAGGCTGCCGCGACAAGAGGTCTTTCCATGTCCAAAGCGCTGACATTGGAAGCAACGCATTGGATTCGGTATATACGGCCTGACTGAACAGTTTAGGTATCCAGCTTTGATGTTTTTCGGCAAGTTAGGAGACTTGAAAGTAAGTATGACATGTTTAGTGGGAATGAGTTGACCGTCTTTCCGTATTTTGATCCTACGAGCACCGCACACGTTTTGATCTGCCAACTCTTTAACGAATTCCTCTTCAGTTACTGATAGTAAGTCTATTTCAGAGATTACTCCTCGGGACGAGTTCAGAGTATTATGTGGTTTAACTTCAATGTTTGCTTGTCCTAATTTGGTTAGTTTCAAAAGATTTTCAGATTGTTTTCCGGACGCAGTTTCAATCAAAAGGTCTCCAGATCGAAGTCTCTTAATATTTTTCAGTTCTCCTACAGAAGACAAAAGATGTTTGTTTATTACAAAGGGTGACATTTTTTTCAATTCTTCGGAGCTGGTAATAATTAAGAAACGTGGACAAGATAGATCTGATACAGTGCTTTCTATGTCACTTCTTAGTCTTTTGGTCACAGTCGGAGTATCGGATACATTGTTGGAGCAAGAAGGTATCATAGCATTCATATTGAAATGGAAAAAGATTCGGGTCCGACCGCCCCACCCACCATGGAGCCCAACAAGGGGACGCAGATTTCTACGCCAGGGCTAGCCGGACCTATACGCAGACTGAAGTCCCACAGTCGGCTTTCCCGAAAGCGGGTACTCCCGAGAGCTTGTCCCCAAGCCACTGACACTAAGGACTAGTGACCAGCCGATTGACACCTGTGAGGACGACAAAGTGCCTCCCGTTTAACTGAAGCGGAGGCCAAAGCAGTGTGTTGGGGACAGTACCTCGCCCCTCAACTACCAGGACCCTCTTTTCCAGTGACACGGGTCTCCACGCACGGCAAACACGTGGGCAGTTTTCTCGTCACTCAAGAACCGGAGACAAGGGCTGTTCCAGTCTCTCATAACGAGCCCCAACCTCCGAAGAGGAGAACCACAAGGGAGAAAGAAAGGAAGAAAGCTTCAGCTCAGAGCAGAGGAGACAGGAAAGAGGATAGATCACTGGGGCTCCAGGATTGTGACACCCGTCTCACCAAGAAGATGATCCCCTGAAGGGCTAGGGCACCTCGGGATTGCCACACCCGTACTCACAAAAGTGAGCCCCTGAGGGGCAAGCAAATAAGGACAGACGTGTTCGGGCCTGCACTAATCTGTTCGAATATCAACGCAAGGACAAAACTCTGGACCGTATCGGCAATTGTGAAGAATAGTGAATTTTCTTCAACAACACAGGTCGAAAAAGGGTTTAGTCTGTGCCCGGCGAGCCCGTCGTCAGCGCTGCACAGCGAAATTCGACTAACAAAAGATCATGCTTTGTGTTTGGTGGGATTGCCATGGTATTATATACAAAGTGTAACTGGAAAAACATAAAACCGTGCAGCGAGATGCTAGTCCGTGTTAACGCTGCTATCAAGAAAAAACGTCGAAATGAGTTACGGCGCAAAAAAGTAATGTTCCATTAAGATAATGCAAAACCATATGTCTCTGCATTCACCGACTGAACTCTATTGACTCGAATGGGATCTTTTTGTCACACTCACCATATAGCCCCGACATCGCTCTTTGGCACTTCTACCTTTCTCACACATGTACCTACATATTGCTGGTGCTATTTTCTATTCTACACAAGATGCCCAAAATGACGTTGATCTGTTTTTGAAGTAGCGGCCACGAAGTTTCTGGCCCGAAGGCTTTGAAAAACTAACAAAATGTTGGTAGAAAATCATAGATTTGGGTAGTGATTACTACCCGCACTAGAGGTACTGCTTTCATGCTTTTTTGCTAACTTTACCTTACAGCTAAATACATATATTAGGCATAACATTCCAATGAAATTCATAATTCAGAGAATAATACACAGAGTATATCCTCAGGGACTCGTCAGGAATTGAAATGTTATCATTTAAAACTTTCAAACATCTTTGTTCGTTAAGGAAACGGAAAAAGTTGTGGATCTCACGAGATGTGTGTTGAAGAAGTATCCGCTCGGAGACAGTAATCTCCTTCCCCCAGCTTTGCTCCTGATACAGTCCCGTTGTGATCCTGATGCAACCTCGCTGTCTCCAGACATGACATCAATCACTGCTTTTCATTTTCGACTCATTCGAGGGGGCTGGGAAATCAGACGAATATATATCTGGGGTCACGGTCCATTTTACTATGACGAGAATCTGCGGATGAAGAGAACTAACGGATGAAGATGCATTTCAAGTAGACGAGTCTTTCTCGGACAAACGGTGAACCAGATATCTTCTAGAATGTGTTGCTCTAACATTTCAATACTCGTGTACCAGAAAAAATACATAAATTGATAGTGCTTGTAATGAAATTCTGCTGCATCGTTTGTTTACAAACTCTCAAAAGAGTCTAATAACCAAAACTTTAATTAGCACAAAATTCATCTTCTTGAGCCCACCAGCGGCCGAGCGCTAATGTCGATGAACACTAGTAGTTCGACCTGGAATCGAAGCCTGGCTGCATGGTTGATTTTCGTGGTTTTCCACTTGTGTAACGTAGATACGAGCCAGTTTCTCTTAAAACGTCCTTCCCAAAAACATCCTTTCCTCGGATATAGACAGCCAAATAGCCCTCGAGTTGTTTTACCTTAATCAATGAACTAATTTTACTTTAAAATTTAACTTTCTAAGAGGAAATGATTCGTATTTACGTTATAAATGAGGAAAACTGTGAAATATTCAACCGTAACTATTCGAATACCATTCTTCGTTATTTTAATTCGACCTGAATTATCTACATTTAGCCATCTTATCAATTCGGCCTGTCATCAGAGTGTTATGTGGCTTCACGTATGCGTTTAAAACTATTAACTATTACCACCAGGTTTCTGTGCGATAGAGGAAAGATAATTTCCATGTAAAAGAGAAAAGGTATTGCCTTGCAATAGGAAAGATAAGATACTGTTAGATTTCATCAACATTTCATGCAACAAATATCGATTTTTCCGCAACTACTCAAACTTTCAAATTTCATCTTTCGTGTATTTTTCTCAAATGCATGATTTTTTACAATCACGTAAGCATTATTAGTCAGAACGTAAATGCCACTCAAAAACTAGCATCAGTAAATTTATGTTTTATGTATTTTAAAACTTTTTACAATTTTTCAATAATGCGTCAAATACAGTAATTATAGAACAGCTCCGTATGGTGTTAAAAAATTTAATTTATGTGCGTTTGAAAGGGTGTTTCCATATTTTAGAGCAAATTGGGACATTTATTTCTTAGGTGTAAACTATGTCTACACTAAATGTTTTCAGTTTTTAATAATAATATTTTATCCGAATTCGTAAGTACTAGAAAGAAAGTACCTAGCCTAGAAACTTTTGTGTACGCTGTAAGCATATGATTCTTCCTTAAAATCAGACTACTTTGCAGCTACAGAGAAAAGTCTGGCTACAGAGAGGTGCTTCTTAAAATTTGTATTGAAAACAAAATCAGCGTTTTCTACCTTATATATTATGCAACGATAAAATGAGTTGAAATATTTCATAACTAAAGCTCTTTATGGAAGTGCGGGAAATGTTGTCTCAACAGAAGTGACATTGTGAAAAACGTTTCACAAAATCCATAAATTAATGCATCAGAACTTGCCTGCTGTATAAAAAGCATACTGTTGTGCTCAACTGCCATGTGAAATCATCATCTGAGTATCATAAGAATCTAGGCGCATGTTCAAATATCATATGAATCTAGTCCAATCAATGGCCGTCAAAGCGTGGGAAACGTTGTCTCAATAAAAGTGATATTCTGAGAAAAGTTCGGCAAAGTTTATGAATTAATGCACTGAAACTTGCTGTATATGGAAATCATATTGTAATGTTCAAGTATCTTGTAAAAGCATCAAGTGAATATCATGAGAATCTGAGCCTCATTTTCAAGTATCATATGAATCCAGGCCCAATCAGTGGCCACCGATGCATGGGAAAGGTTGTCTCAACAAAAGTGACATTCTTAGAAAAGTTCGACAAAGTCAGCACTGAAACTTGCTGCTACATAAAAAGCATACTGGGATGTTCAAGTATCTTCTGAAAGGATTATAGAATGTTATCCAAAGAGCCGACAGCAAGGAAGAAATCATTCGTCACCCAAGTAAACAAAAGCTTTGAGATTTATAAGGGAGCCTTTGGCCTTCTGGGAGGTCTGACTTTTCAGGAAATAATCGCAATATGATTATCACTTTTCTGTACCGCAGGTTGTGACTCAGCAAAATTTAAATGGGAGTGTCCTCATATCGTATGACAAACGACGAAGTCTTTTTATAGTATAACCAAAAATAATATATGGAATGAGAAAGCACGATGAGAAAAAAATGGCCAAACTTGATCATTGTATATTTGACTATCTTGAACGAAAATGTGCAATTACTTACCTTTGAAAAGGTAATCACAGCACACACAGTAATTGTTGCATTAATTGAGAAGTAATTATTCTACAGAGCATTTAAACAATCATTTACAGACCCATAATCTCCAGATTTTAATAGCATAGATCAACTATGGGACGCAACCCCAACTGGGGTCGCCAAAATTTTAGCAATTTTGATATTTCTTTAACTTATTATAATAATTTAACAATTATTAAACATTTTTACATAATGTATCTGAAAATACAGATGAAGAAAAATCGAAAACGTTTCGACGCATTTTTTAATAATAGAAATCTTTATTTTACCTTAAAGATGACTTAAAACTGCAATACTATATTACAGTACAAATGAAGAATCTGATAGTTTCAGTCACACGTGTGTTGGATTTGCGCAGTGCTTGTGGGAGTCCCACAAAATTTTCGTGAATATTATGGAGATCTTCACACCAAAACGTTTAAGAAACTCTGGCATAGATAATCTACCAGAAGAAATAAAGTGTGAACGCAACGTAAAATTTACAATTACAGTAATGAATACAACCCACCGGCGACAAAGCGAATAACGCCATGGAGCACTGCTAGTTCAGTCTCAGCGTACTGACCTGCTGCATGGGAGTTTTCATGTATTTCTCCACGTAGAACTCGAGTATGAGACAGTTTCCTTCAGATAGGTCTTCCACGAAGGCATCCCCTTCTTTAAACAGAGACCTCTAGAATGTTTAGCTCTTTTTATTTATTTATTTATTTTGTTCCCCATTGGCGAGCACGCACTTAGCCGACTTAGGCTCGGCCACTTTATTATGAAAGCATCTAAAAAGTGGCTATCATTACCACCTATGAAGTGACGGATAATTACAGCCATGTCTTCCTCGGGATTCGAACCCACGCTTTTAGGTACCACAGTAGGCTCCCTAATCACTATATCGTCTGGACTGCGTATGTTCGGATGTAATGTATCAGATCCAGGCTACATGAAAGGCCGAGTGATCAAGACCTCTGAATGCTAGAGCGCAGGTTCAAACCCACACGAATTGGTTGTCTGTATGGGTTTTTTTGCATGGTTTCCCCATCTGTAACGTGAACACAAGCCCACTTCTTTTAGAAAGTCCTCCACGATAATCTCCGTTCCTTTGTCAGATAGCTGCTTTGTCGTATTCAAATAATCTAACCTTGTACATCCATATCTCTCCAATGATAATCACACGGAAGAGAAAATTCGGTTGAAATCAAGCCAGGAGAAGTAATAAAATGCGTCCAAGTATAAGAGAAGTTTTTGAATAATTTAGTTTCCACGTAGCGCATCACGTTATTCAGATTCCCTGTCGGAAAGACCGCTTCATTGCAGCCTTAGAACTTCCTGCACAAAGGCATCCCGCCCTTTAGGCAGATAGCCCTCGTGGCTTTGCCGTAATCAAATAAACAAAACCAAACCAAACCTTCACTGCAGTCGAATGAGCTGCGTAACTGACAATGTTTCTGCATTCTGCTGAATTCATAGTGCAGGTGACAGCGAGTTGCAGTAAATGGAACGCATCTGACAGGTTTACGCGCATATAGACCAATCTGCCCTAAGCGTCTGTACACGGTCTGCCTCGAAATTGTCGTGCCAGTGGCTGAAGAGACCCGACGAGACATGTCTGAGGCTGTGCTCCGCCTGTTTCTTTTGGCATTAACTGCCAAATACCGGTCCTCATTCGGCGTTGTAACTCTGGGCCGATCTGTATTCCTGCACCACCGTAATGGTGTCGTTCAATGATGTTTTCTTAGTGGTAACGGGGACCTGGAGTTCTCCATATGAAAGTCCGGCGAGAATCAGACTGCAAGCTAAACCTGGACTCGTCAAAAAACATCACACAAACCCACTGTTGCGGTGTCCACAATGCATGCTCTCTACTCCAGGCTAACCGCAGGCGACAGTGAGTTGCAGTAAGTTGAACGCATGTGACAGGTCTACGAGTATATAGACCAATCTGCCCTATGAGTCTGTACACGATCTGCCTTGAAATTGTCGTACCAGTCGAAATTTGCATATGATTCTTGAAGACGTGTGTAGTGATTTTACAGGTGATACATTTATTTTAGAGTTCGATTTCCGCGTGACTCCGAATTATCCTTAATTTATGGACATGAGTGTATTTATACTTAAGAACTTCAGTATGGGAATGAAATTTTTGCATTTAGCAAAATGCCCTTGCATGTAAACTAAAAATATTTACGTGAATTAATATTTATTTCTAAACTAATACGTATCAACATATAGCAATACTAATGTAATGAAAACTAATGCATTACAAAAAATAATATTTTTTAACTTTAAAATTACCAACCATTTTAATGCGTTAAATAAATCTTATAAAACGCTGTTTTAATTCTGTTACAAAAACGGTTTGTCGCTTCTGGTTGTAAGGCAAACGCTATCACGCCGCCTTCGATAAGATTTTCCTGATTGATCCCGGGGCTCAAGTGGTTATACAGCTATACAGAAATAGTTATTTTTAACAATAAATTACAAATTCTACATGTGTTGACGAGTTAAAAATTTCTTAATGGAATCGGGTCACCAACGACCGAGATGTAAAGTCGCTGGGCATTGGTTTAGAATCCCACCCGGGTTAGAATCTCGACGAACGTGCTGGCGGCATGACAGTTTCCATATTTTCCCGAGATGTAATATGGATTGGAGCCAGTTTCCCTTAAGAAAGTTCAGTAGATTACGGCAAAGCACACGAGGGCTATCTGCCTAAGGGGAGGGATGCCTTCGTGGAGGATTTTTTAATGGAACTGATTCATATACATGTTACACAAGGGGAAAAAACAGGAAAACGCCCATGCTACTCAGCGACTTTGCCGCTCGGCCGCTGGTGGAGCCCCTTAAAAATAGTTCTCCACGAAATCATCCCTCCTCTTAGGCAGATAGTCCTTGCGCACTTTGCTATCGTCAAATAAATCAAAACCAAAACAAACCTCAACGAGGTAACTTTTACTTTAACGATGAGGTATTATACTACTAATCCAAAGGGGCTTTGTTCGTGAAGCACTATTGTTTTCGTTTTGCGACTTTGCGTCGGAAACATTGAAAGTCTGAATCCCTTTTCAGTTGTTCCCGCCAAATCTTGCAGCGCTGTATTATATTTAAAGAAATTAAATAATGAAGAATCTGCTTAAATGTATGTATGTTTCTTGCATTGTTATAAAACAATGATACCTAGAGCCATCAAGCTTTGAATATTGAACGTTTCCACCCGAATATGGGCATATGGAAAACAAAATTTGGAATTCGTTTTATCATCAATTTCATATTTTGTAAAACTTTTAACAAATTTTTAATTAACAATCTCAGGGATTTCAAAGCGAGCAATGACAATGAACGTTGTACAGAAAAAAACTTTTTATCTAAAGCGCGGGAACAGTGTATCGGAAATTCTAAAGATATACTCATTTTAAATTTATTTTTCGATATTGCTGTTGTACTGAATTTTATGGTTTAAGTGCGAAGAATATGATATTTAATAAATAAAGGTAACACATAAAACGTTAAAAAACGCCCCTTTGGAAGTAATTTAAACTCTGAAACCTTTCGGACTTCCTCCCCCCCCCCCTTCGTTTTACTCTATTTTGTAAATTTTCCTTGATTCTCCATAATTTTGTCACATCAAAAATACTTTTAATAGATATATAGGTTCAGTAAATGAAGGACATTTTCCAAAAAGAATTAAAAAGAAAAATCTCCGACTGACTCCGATTTTGAGCATTAACCCTTGTTTAAAATCTTTGAGCTATTAATTTCTATCTAATTCTAATTTTGAAATTGAAAAGCATTTAATATTACCTGAAACCAAAAAAAAAGGAAATCTTCATTTAAACAAAACAACAACATGCGTCAAACAATTTTCTCTAAAATGATGCATGCGCTACCTAATGCATACTTTCGTTAATTAATATATACCAAAAGAACGTACTTTGGTCATCGGTTCATTTCGACTGCAGTTAAAATTTTTCTGAACATAAAAAATACACTTTTAAAATTAGTTTATTTTAATAAGTAAGGAACGAAATTAAATAACACACTTAAAATACTTTTTCCTGGAATACGATGAGTTGCCTTCTAAAAAAAAGCACTGTTATAAGAGATAAGAGTGGTCAATAGTCGAAGCTGAGCTTAAGATCACGTCTGGCATGAAGGACTTATCTCCAAATTCATTGACCTAACGGAGAAGCGAGTTAATAATGCTCATATTTTCCTTCATCACGGACAGAATCTTTAAGGTTTTTGATACTGAGGCCTTTTTTTTTTTACCCAAGTCTATGCTTAGTGCTGTGCCACAGAGTTCAGTTATTAACTCTATAATCTACCTCTTTTACGCTGTGGATTTTCCTAAGTTTCAAGCTATTCGGAACTCACTTTTAGCCTGTTACGCAGATGATACTGCTTTTGGCAGTAAAATCAGTTAACGTTAACCAAGCCGTGAAATATCTCCGAGACTCCATGCCAAAAACTGAACAGTGGTGCAGTTATTGAAAGATCTCAATTAATGCACAGAATGCCCAGCTGCTCCTCACCAAAAGACGCAAGCGTAATCACCAACGCAAGAAGAATTTGTATTTATTTAATGAATCTATTCCTGTGGTTTCACATGCGAAATATCTTGGCGTTATTCTTAACAACCGATTGACGTGGAAACATCATATCGATCACGTTCGTGATAAAGCCGCTACTTTTATAAGATGCCTGTTGCCTATTGTAGGCAAGTACTCAAAGCTTGATCTTGATTGTAGGCAAGTACTCAAAGCTTGATCTTATCAAAAAGCTTCTCATCTATCCTTCAATAGACGGACCAATTATGACCTACGCATCCCCTGCTTGGGATACAGCTTCAGATAATGGCATACAGAAACTGCAAGTAGTACAAAATCGGTTTCTGAGAATCATTACGAATGCTCACAATTTAGCCAGAAATAATCATTTTCGTGAAGACCTCAAGATTGATTCGGTGCTTACGTAAAAACCCGTCGACCATTTTTGCCTATTAAAGAAAAGACGCCAAACTACGGGATTTTTCGCCAAAAATGGAAGTCTTCTTCAAACACGCTGGGTTTGATTGCACGTGTTAGTCATTATTCTTCAGTAAAAACTCCTTTCCAGTCACGCATTTTCGAAAAAGGAATGATTAAAATTTGGGACCTGCCTACTACAGAAGAGCAAACTGTTGAATATTTCCAAAGTTATGGAATCTTACCGGCCTCACAAAAATGTGTTAATGGCCATGATATGGCGCTTTATTTAAAAACTGAAAAGCAATGGCGTTGCAACGTTAAGGTTTGTGAGAAGCAAGTGTCAATTCGAAAGGGAACGTGGTTCGAGGGTTTGGCGCGATTGGCGTCGTCTCTTGCGGTCGACGGGATTTGTCGTAAGTACCGATTGACCCCATGAAAAATTTCCTGGGAATATTACCAGAAATTTTTTGACAACGCCAGAACTTGTGATTTTATGAATCATTTCAGACCTTTTCACTGTGGCATTGTTAGTAAAGACAGACATTTACGACCTTTTGCAGCCTTCCTGCTAAATGAAAACAAGAATTTCCAACCTGACTTTATGTCTTTATTTAATATTCCAACATACATTTTTAGAATTCATAAGTTACTGTATTTAGATGTTTATTTTGAAATTCTCCCTCCACTCGAAAGATGGCCTCCTGAACCCACCGTTTGAGTATTCATTTCACCTCAAGCGCTCTAGAAGCAACATATCCCATGACAGCCAGAAAACAGCTTGCTCGCTGGAAGCTAATGGAGGCGCTCAACGCTTTAGTCGGAGTCGGAAGCAAACCTCGCGTATATATCTCTGTTTGGAAAATTGTCTGGCTCGTCTTTTCCTGTAACGATAAAGATCCTTTCGGTTGTTGGCATTTGAGCTTCACAATTAACATTGTTTAATAATTTTAGTTCTTAGAATCTATGGGCATGTGCTTAATGTTCGATGCTTTGATGAATGCGAACGTTTGGTCATGTTACAAATATCAGTTTTATCCCACTAAAAAACATAAATATTACATAACTCTTACTTCTTTTGATTCAGAGATGCTGACTGAAACAATCTGGAAAATATTTTACAGCCTGGAGATTTAATTCTGGAGAATTACGTCACAATGCTTGTTTAATTTAACTTAGGAACTTCATTTTTAGCCCAAAGGGGATTAGTCCAGAAGGGCTATTAATTTCGTTTTGGCATTTTGCGTTGATTCACTATTAAATTTCGATTCACTTTTCAAATTGTTGCCTACAAATATTATCATCCTGTGTTATATTTAAAGAAATTAAATAATGAAGAATCTGCATAAATGTACGTGTTTCTCGCATTGTGATAAAACAACGGTACCTAGAGCCATCCAATTTTGAATATTGATCGTTTCCAGTCGAATGTGGCCATCTGGAAGCCCAAATTTGAAATCTAGGATTTGTTTTATTTTCGATTTCATATTTTGTAAAACTTTAACGATTTTCTGATTAACAAACTCAAGGATTCAAAGAGAGCCATGGCAATGTTGTACAGGAAAACATTTTTATCTCCAGCGCGTGAGATTGTGTATCGTAAATTCTAAAGATATGCTCATTCTAAAATTATTTTGCAATATTGCTCTTGAACTTAATTTTACGGTTTAAGTGCCAAGAACATGATATTTAATAAATAAAGGTAGCACACGAAATGTTAAAAAAACGGCTCTTTGGAAGTAATTTAAAATCTGAAACCTTTCAGATTTTTAGTCCAAAGGGGCAATTTAAGGATTATTAATTTCGTTTTGGCACTTTCCGTTGATTCACTAAAAGCGTTGTTTCACTTTTCAAATTGTTGCCACCAAATATTATTAAAGCCTTGTATTAAAGAAATTAAATAATGAAGAATCTGCATGACTGTATATATGTATGTTTCTCGTGGTGTGAAAAAACAACGGTACCTAGAGACATCCAATTTTGAATAACGTAGTCCTCCATTCAAATACGGAAGCCCAAATTTAGAATTTGTTTTATTATCTATTTCATATTTTGTCAAACATTAAAGAATTTTCTATTAACAAACTCAACGATTTCAAAGCAAGCAATGGCAACACTGTACGAAAAAAAAAACATTTTTATCTCCAATGCTCGAGACTGTGTATAGGAAAATTTAAAGATACGCTCATCTAAATATTTTCCCTCCTGCGGACCAGCGTGTTAGTTTACTTGTCCCGAGATTATCCCCTCGTCTTCTCAGGGCGAAGTTGACATTGGAAACTTCCACACCACGTCTGCGACCAGCTCGGCCCCCGTGCCGTTGCTGGACGTCCAGACTCGTAATAAAAATTAAAACACGGAATATTTTGAATCTGCGTCCCGCGCAGAAAGGCATCTCGATGCCCACGAAGGCTCACCTTCCGGCGCTGATGCCGTGGAGGACGTAGTGAGTTTTGAACCGCTACCGAAAGCACGAGATCAAAATCCGTGCGTATGAAATAAAAGAAGGAGTCGTCTGAACAGCGGCTCCCAGCGCATTTTCCAAGGTGTGCGCTACGAAAATGGTGGATTCGTGTTGCTTGCAGCTCGAACGTTATATTGCTGTTGACTTTAACTTTATGGTTTAAGTGAGAAGAATATGATATTTAATGAGTAAAGGTAACACACAAAACGTTAAACAAACCCTCCTTTGGGCGCAACATAAAATCTGAGAGCTTTCAAATTTTTTTAACTAATGTAATTAAGCTGTAATTAATCGTTCAGTATCATTGTTGTTTTCACAATAAGCACTAGAAATCCTTAAGAAAATTTATTTAGTATCATTCATACAAGAAAAACTTAGAATTTGACACAAAGTATAGTATTAATGTTAATTATTTAAGAAGCATAGTGGTATATCTCCCTTTTCCGAAACATGCGGTTCACAATTGATTGAAGTCGGTATTTCGACACAGGGTCGAATCACGGCAGACAGGGTAGTTGTATGAGGTTTTCCTCATATGCATCGTGAACAAGAACACGTTTTACTCATATCTTTTTTGAAAACATCCCTACTCCTTAGAACAATAACCATTGTATGCTTCGCTCTAATCAACTAATGAATTAACCGAAATGCGTCAGGTTTAGAGCTAAAAAAAAAAAGACATTAAATTCCTTTCCATTTATGCTATAAAAGCAGTTTTGATTCTAAAATCAACAGCAATCTGAATTTCTATTTTAGGAAATTCAAAAATTAATCGATATGAATTTTTTTTTTCAGAAGTTGTTGCACCTGCAGTATTCTTTATTCTCACGGGCGAACACTGAAGTATTATACACTTGGCCCTTACATTGTTATTCCCGCGCAGTAAGAGTGTATAAAGACAGTGTGCGGAAAAAATGTCACCCGGAAAAAAGGGAAACGGAAAGAAAGCCCCCGGAAAAAAGGGAAACGGAAAGAAAGCCCCCGGAAAATAAGGAACGGAAAAAAAGTCACTCGGAAAATAAGGAACGGGAAAAAAAGGAGATTTAAAATCTCGCCAAAGAATAAAATAAATCTTTATATCTTAAACTAATTATAATATATCAAATGGCTTTGTCCCATCAGGAAATTAGTAACTCGCAATTTAATAAATAAATGAATGTTTACCTGATAGGTCTGGTTCTGAATCGCCGGCGTTGTCTTGAATCATCAGCTTCAATCCTTTAGACACGAACACTTTATTGACGATATTTACAAAACACTTGAAGATTTATGCGAATAACTGCATCATTATAATATTATTAATAACAGCTATCTTTACAATAAAACATTAGCTGCTCAACGATGAAAGTCTCAAAGTCTCAATAAAATACCATTCCGGTAGAATCCTTTCATCTCTCTGCCAACTGTCTGCAACAGCGATGGTGTCGTAGCTGTCTGTCACAGCGCCACCTCTAATGGCGCCATCGGAGATTTCCCATCAGTCATCGGAGTTTCCACATCCTCCGGCCCAGAAAGACAAGATTGTCTTTTATCTTCAGAATCAAGTTCCAAGGGATACAGATGTTGTACAGCTCTTTTTAAGAACGTCCCATTGTGTAATCTCACAGTGCAAGCTCGGATGCTGCCATCACGGCCTGTATGTGTCTCGGTTACTAAGCCACATTTCCATAACAGTCTTGGTTGGTTATCATCATGGATCAATACAAAGGTGTTTTTGCTGATCTGCTGGGGCAAATTGCTCGTAGCACATTTATGAGCAGATTTCAAATCCATTAAATATAGCAGTTTCCATTTCTTCCAAAAATTGTTCAACAAGTTCAATCTATATTTATATCTCTTTTCCAGGTCTGACTTCGTAGAAGAGATTGCAAATATCTTTTCAGGTGGTAAAGCGGTTATTCTTTTTCCAATTAGAAAATGTCCTGGACATAATGGACTCGGCTCATTTGTTTCACTATAAACATAAGTCATCGGTCGGGAGTTGATGATGGCTTCCACTTCAGTTAAAGTTGTTTCAAGTTCTTGGTACTGTAAACAAGCTCTCCAAAGGATCTTTTTGAGGCAGGTCTTAATAGATCGGACAAGCCTCTCCCAGAAACCTCCCCACCAAGCTGCTCTCTCGACTATAAATTTCCACTGGATCCTGTTTTCACTAAAAAAGTCCTGGACATCTCTATCCTTTATTAAGTTAAACATTCTTTGAATGTCTTTATCTGTTCTTTTGAATGTTTTAGCGTTGTCCGAGTAAATAATTTTACAAATTCCACGTCTTGAAATAAATCTTCTTAACGCTAGCATAAATTCTGCAGCAGATAAGTCATTCACAAGTTCAAGGTGCACAGCTCGTATTACGGCACAAGTAAACAATGCAACATACACCTTTTTCTCATTTTTTGTATATAGTGGTCCTAGAAAGTCTACGCCGCAAACTTCAAATGGTAAAGCTTCTCTGATTCTGTCTGGAGGTAGAGGAGACACATTTTGAGAGTAAGGCTTTGCTCTCAAACGTTGACAAATGAAACAGTTCTGCAAAATACTTTTCACCCTTTGTCTTCCTCTGAGAATCCACATTTTTTCTCTAAGCTGAGCAAGGGTTTCAGCAATTCCAGCATGAGCCAGTTTCTCATGAGCATATTTGATCTGCAAGTCCGAAAAATGATTCGAATTAGGCAAAATAATAGGATGAACTTCTGCAAAGGTCAAATTTGAGTTCTGAAGTCTTCCGCCTATTCTCATTATTCCATCTTCATCCAAAAATGGATTAAAATTCGCAATCCTAGATTTACTAGAAATTAGTTTCTTTTTCTGCAAGCATTCTATTTCTTCTGGAAAATGAGCATCTTGAGTTCTTTTAATCCAATATTTCTCAGATAATAGTATTTCTTCTGCTTCAAGTGGTTTCAAATTTTTTGTAGAAGTTTTCGTATTGTTAATAAATCTAAAAATCCAGGCTGTTATTCGTAATAATCTGGATAATTTGCTATATTTCTCTATGTCCAAAAGGTCTTGCTTCAAATTTACTACACAGCTGGCTTGGACCGTTTCATCTTTCTCCAATGAGGATCTTCTCTCTTCTTCTACAGCATCAATTTCATATGTTTTATCTTCTTCTGGCCAAGTAGTTTCCTCTTGTCTCAGCCATTTTGGACCCTGCAGCCAATCTCCACCTTTAAATAACAATTCTGAAGTTTTTCCTCTTGTTTGTAAATCTGCAGGATTATCAACACCAGGACAATGTGACCATTGATCTACATTTGTTTTCTCTTGAATTTCACGAACTCTATTTTGAACAAATGGCTTCCATGAATAGGCATTTCCTCTAATCCAATGTAAAACCACCTTGGAGTCTGTCCAAAATCGTACACTGATGTCTAAGTTCTTGAATACATTATTCACCACGTAGTTACTCAGTCTTGTTCCAATAACTGCAGCTAGGAGTTCTAAACGTGGTAAAGTTACTCTTTTCAAGGGTGCTACTCGAACTTTAGCAATGACAAAGTTTGTGAACACTTGCTGATTATTTGTTTGGTATCTAACGTAAATTACAGATCCAAACGCCTTTCCACTAGCATCAGTGAAACAATGAAGTTGAATATTGTATATCTGAAGTTTAGAATTATCTCTAAATAAATGTCTAGGCAACTTAAAATGTTCCAAGGTTTCAATCCGCCTACACCAATTAATCCATTTTTTATTAAGTTCTTTATTTAATTTATCATCCCAGTTTAAGCCAGTCTTCCAAATTTCTTGCATAAGAATTCTTCCTATCACTGTGAATGGATTCAAATAGCCTAATGGATCATAAATACGACTTATTAACTGTAACGCTTCCCTTTTAGTTATGCATTCATTTGTTTTCCGATTTTGATTTAAAATACCTTGAAATTCTACCCTTAAATTATCCTCCTTTGTATTCCATTTATATCCTAAGACTTTAGATTCTATAGGGCTTCGATATTCAGGATTCTCATTTGAGTTGAAATGATTTTGAAGATCAATAGAATTTGTCGACCATTTCCGCATATTAAAACTAGCCTCGTTTAAAATTTCTTTTACTCCTGCATAAATTTCTAATCCTTCGTTTACGTTATCTACTCCAGCTATTAAATCATCGACGTACAAACAATCGTTTAAAACATTAAATATTTCTGGAAATTCTGTTTTATATTTATTAATGTGGTATTTAATTGTTGCAGATAACAAGAAAGGGCTTGGTTTTGCACCAAAGAGTACTCTAGTCATTCTCAAAATTTTCAGATTAAAATCCTGGTTTGAAACTGGAAGATCATTAATCCATAAAAATCTAACAGCGTCCCTATCTTCCCGATTAAGGCTAATTTGAAGAAAGGCTTGTTCTATATCGCCACTGAAAGCTATCTTATTTAATCTAAAACGAAGTAAAATCATTAACAAATCGGGATTTAAATTTGGCCCAGAATGCAAACAATCGTTCAAAGAGATAGAATCATTCAAATGAGATGACGCATCAAAAACAACTCGAAATTTTGTGGTAGTCTTATCTTCACGTATTACTGCTTGATGTGGCATGTAATATAATTTAGAACCCGCCTCCGTATCTATTGTTTCAGCTATTCCCATTTCGAGATAATTATCTAGCACCTGTTTATATTTCTGGTAAGTCTCGGGTGCCCCTTTAAATTTACGCGTTAAACTATTTAGCCTTTTAAACGCCAAACCATAATTATCCTTCAATTCATCAGTTCTATCATTCCACGGTAAGCGCACTTCATATCTATTTCCAACAAGTTGAATTGTTTCATTAAAATTCTTTAAAATTTTATTTTCAATATCATTTTGTTCTTTTTCCTGAGTGATACCCATTGACTCTAAATCCCAAAAGTTTTTTAAAACAGTGTTAATTTCTTTATCTTTTTCGAAATTTTCTTGATTTGTAACACATTTCAAAACGTTAATAAATGACTGCTGAGCTATCATTTCATTTGGTTTATTAACCCCATTTACAGTCCATCCAAACATTGTTTCCGACGCAACAAGTGAGTCTGACAGTCTACGTGTTTTTCCCGAAACCATTTTCCAATAATAATCGCTCCCAATTAAGAGAGACAATTTATAATAATGTGAATTTCCATATGTCCTATCCGCGAGTTGTAATTTATTTTCATGAAAATAACGCTTTACTTCCTGACTGGGAATCCCAATTAAACCCTCACTTATTTTTTCTGCTTCTAAAACTTCGATCGAAATGCTGTTATGTCTCGTCTGCGGATTTCTCAAAACAATTTTATATCGTCTGCGCTTTTCACTCTTCGATGTATTAGAACCAAAGGAATGAATCGTAATATTCTCTTCTCCCACGCATTTCAACTTCAATTTCTTTGCAACGCTACTGACTACGAAAGAGCGCTGTGATCCAAGGTCAAACAGCACTCGAATGACTAATTTATTACTTTCACCCAGAGCTAAAACACTTGCGGTTTGCAGATATATTTCCTTACCCAAGTTCTTATTTTGTATAGATGATACTACAGTTTCTGAATTAGAAATGTCACTTTTATTCTCACTAGTTTCACAAATAGCGGTATGATGTTTTCGCGAACATAATTTGCATCTACTTTTAAATTTACAGTCTTTTACTATATGGTTTTTCTTTAAACAATTCCAACACCTGCCTTCTTTTTTTAAAATATCTTTTCTTTCGTTAACAGGTTTCGAACATTTTTCTATTTCGTGATTTTCTTTACAAAATAAACACTTTTGACTATCAATACTGGTGTTTAATAAGGCGGCAGTTGGCGTTTTATTTTTCTTAAAACCCCCTTTAAATGAATTATCTCTATCGCGTTCCTTTTCTCTAACAAATGTTTTATTATTATAAATTTCGTCCGATTCCCCTTTTCGAAACGATAAAGTTTTTTCTCTCGTTACTACCTCCTCTTTTAAATAGTTTAACAATTTACCAACATCCCAAGATTCGGTTTCGTCTTTATAATCCCTATTATAATTTAACATTATAGAATCCGGAATTAGTCTAGTTATTATGGGAAATAATAAATT
Source organism: Stegodyphus mimosarum (assembly GCA_000611955.2). Classification (NCBI taxonomy): domain Eukaryota; kingdom Metazoa; phylum Arthropoda; class Arachnida; order Araneae; family Eresidae; genus Stegodyphus; species Stegodyphus mimosarum. The sequence continues at coordinate 340,041 of KK115759.1, read as the reverse complement.
GCCATAACTTTCCAGTTCAATACCCAAAGATTTTAAACTGCGAATTTGGATTTCACAAGTGTCGTACAGATGACGCAGATCTCTGAGATTCGAAACATTTCGCACAGGAGATAAATTTAAAAACTTGTTTATATGGGATCGGATCAAAAGTTCTTTTCTACCAAATCTATCTTCTAAAATTGTAACGGCAGTATCATAATTCTGTTCCGAAATTGACAGTCCCTGTATAGCAATTTGAGCCGTATCTTTCAGTAAACTCTTTAGATAGGTGAATTTCTGAATTTTGTTTAAGCTTTCGCTTTCGTGAATCGCTGATTTAAACTGACTCCAGAATTCTTGCCAGTTTTCCGAATTGCCATCAAATTTTTCGATGTTTATTTTTGGCAATTTAACAGGAATTCTGTTTTCTGGTGTAGCGTGTATAGTTGCATTTGAGGATCTCCGCTGATTCAATTCTCCGTGATGTGAATATTCTCGTTGTTCAGTATTAGTACTATCCTTTGTTTTTAGCAAATCTCTTATGAAACAATTTATTTTTGTTTGAATTGAAATTATATTCTCCCGATATTCTTGATTAGCTTCAACTTCTTCTTCTAATTTCCCTAAATCAGTTATTTCGTTTTCTATTTTTTCGTCAAGTACTGTAAGTTTTGTTTCTTTATCAGTTAACTGTGCTTTCTGTTCTTCTAACCAATTTAAAGTTATAGTACTATTCGCATCATTTAAAGTATTGTTTATTTTATTAATCAGTCTCGTAATAGAACTTCTTGTAACAGTCCGTTTTTTTCTTAATTTTTCGATTTCAGTTACGTCGAGTGACATTTTTATTGCTTCTTTCTTATCTTCTATTTAATAATAAATCAAATATTTTCCAGGAACGGGCGTCACGTTAAAGGCGCCAGATAAAATAAATCTTTATATCTTAAACTAATTATAATATATCAAATGGCTTTGTCCCATCAGGAAATTAGTAACTCGCAATTTAATAAATAAATGAATGTTTACCTGATAGGTCTGGTTCTGAATCGCCGGCGTTGTCTTGAATCATCAGCTTCAATCCTTTAGACACGAACACTTCATTGACGATATTTACAAACACTTGAAGATTTATACGAATAACTGCATGATTATAATATTATTAATAACAGCTATCTTTACAATAGAACATTAGCTGCTCAACGATGAAAGTCTCAAAGTCTCAATAAAATACCATTTAGGTAGAATCCTTTCATCTCTCTGCCAACTGTCTGCAACAGCGATGGTGTTGTCACAGCGCCACCTCTAATGGCGCCATCGGAGTTTCCACAAACAATGTCTCCAATCGGAGTTGGGGAAACCTGCCCAATTCTAATTTAACCTGCAGAGTTATAGCGGGCTCTCTTGAGGGAGGTTTTAAGGGTAAGACGTTGAACTAGCTGCAGCCGAGCAAGGTCATTTCGATAGCAGGTTTTAATATTGTTATCGCAAACTGTGACTAAATTTCATCTACAACGGTTTGTTATAATACTGCTTTCAACGCTCAGTTATGGACAATGTTTCAGCTTAAGGCTATAACTACATGGGGTACGAGGGGAACAATCACTAATGACCATGACCCGCTGGTCAACCCTCTGTTTGTACCATCGGACAGGTCAGCAGCTCGCTTAACTTCTTTCAATCATCTTCAGATTTTCCTATCCCGCAGGTATGGTTGTTACGATAAAATTTTTATCTCCCATCTTGGCGATATTTCTAAACATCCCTTATTTTTCCCATTGCAAAAAAAATGGTGACTTATTTTCCGTTTCCTAATTTTCAAGTGCCTATCTTTCCGTTCCTTATTTTCCGGGTGACATTTTTTCCTACAACCTATAAAGACTACACAAGTAATCTAAACTAGAGGTGTCCAGCTTTTGTGCACAAAAGATCTACCTTTTTCTAAAAAATGCATCGCGATAGACCCGTTGTCACAGACCAATTTTAAAAAAGGGCAAGGGAGGTGTAAAGTATTTAAAATGCTAAATTATTATTATACATACTTATTATTACTACAAAACAAACAGTTTATGGAGTAAAATTTAAACATCCAGGTAAACTTAAGCAACAAATTTATTGACTGACAGTGTTAGCAAAAAAGTAAAGAGAAGGATAGAAAAAGGAATACATTTTATTACTTAATGAGAAGATTGAATTTTCATCAATTTCAGGAACCATAATTAGGTGTATATCCTGACAAAACTAATAAGAGTTTTCAGTTTGTGCAGCAGTCAACACAGAACGTTGTTTAATCTTCGCTAACTTCAAGTAGGAAAATGCAGATTCGCAGAGGGAAGTGGATCCGAAATAAGAAATAAATATCTAAGAATTAATTATTACGGAGTACCTAGGGTAAAGAACCCTCTACCTCCACATCATAGTTAATAAAAGGGAGCAGAAATAGGAAAAAATACATGAAAGACGTTAAGAAAAAATAAAAAGGATGTCAACATCATGACTTGAGAAAAATTACAGAGACAAAAAGAAGAACTTATAAAAATAAAGAAATAAATATTGTTACGGATTTCATATTTATTTGGCTATTAATTTAGAATTTAAATTAAAATTGCTTTATTTTCCCGTGCAACGCAAACGATTTTTGAAAAGAAAGCTACGTCGGAAAAACAAAAATTAAAGAGCGCCCGCATTTAATACTTAATAAATAAGTATCTCGTAATTGCTGTTACCAGAAAAATCTAGAAAAGTCGAGATTTTTCTAGTGATAATTAAAAAGCTTATAAAAGCCGGATTGAAACACCTCATCTCAGTTGTAGTTGTAGCTGTTTAAAGCGAACTGCTGTTTGTTTACTTCATGCTGTAGCGATTTCGCTGTGAGATAGAATTAGTTTATCTGTTTTGAACTGAGTTTTGCTAAACGCTTGAGATATTATGATATTGTTCGCATATCTCTGAAGAAACATTTCAGCATTTTGATTTATCTCTTGTGGAAAGAATAAACTTTGTTAACTTTTTAACGACTTGTGCGTTCAATCCATAACGAATCTGTACGCACGCAACAATATATTTTCTACATTTGGTGATGCTTGGATATTTTTTTCGGTTAACATACTTCCAAAAATCATCTTCAAATTTTCATTTTCAAATACCTTGGCTGCCAGTTCCTCGCCAACTCAAGAGGCTAGAGTTTCATTTTTCTCTCCAGTTAAGGATTTTCCTATGTGGTTATGTACGCAACCCCACTCGGGGTTTACTTGAGGTGTCGGAAATAGCGTGATAAAATTCCCGCTGATGCCGGCCTATATTAAAAAACAAAGTATCTATGTCGTCAGACTTCTGTACCTAACAAAAGCATGGGTTCCTTTGTACAATAATTGTAGTTGCGTTGCTTATTTATATCTAGTACATTTTAAACAAAACGCCCTAATGCCTCTTTAATTGTAATTGAAAACTTGGTTCTCTGTATATCATGCCGTGTAATCAGTTTCTGTTTTTAAAATTGCATGCGATCGACTTGCTGGCCACCCTTTGGCCAACAAGTCGTGCTACTACGTAAGTGTTTGCAGAGTCCTTAAGTAGTTCTGCAAAATTACTTAAGTAGTAAATAAAACAAGTATCATGGAATTTTGTAATCGCATGAAAATTTACGTCAGTTCTAAAAGCAAAACTATTCTTTCCCTTTTCGAATGCTTCAGTTACAGGGCAACCCGCGCCAAACAACATTTTCTAAAAATACACGCCAATTTTACTTTCAAAGAGAGACCATCATCCGCGTATTTTGACTAGGGTAAAATTTTTCTGAACATAAGAAAGATATTTCTCAGTACAAGAAACTTCAATTTCAAGAAGAATGATTTTCTAGATTTACTTCAATGACAAGAAATGGAATAGAATGATACACTTTAAACACTTTTTATTGATAACATTTACCTTGAAAACAAGCATGCTCTAGTAAGATTAATACATTTCCTTAATTGTGATAATAAGAATAACAGATCTGATAGCGTCTACTGGAGGTAAAAGGCGCCAATAGTTAGTATTGGCGCATGTTCATTCTGTAGAAAATAATTTGGGGTGTGTTGTCCTATAATGAAAATTATCCCACTTTTCTTATCAATCTATGTCCACTAGAGTCAAATTTTTACTCAAGAACTTGCTTTTGCATTCATCTAGCGTTTTAGCTGAAGATTAGTAGTTCTTGACTCGTGTCTTTTACTCTAAGACTGACCTTTTCTAACTTTCATTTCAATATGTTTAATGAGACTTCCATTCGCTTGAGGCAACTCTACGATTATTAGTTACATTAATCTCAATCTTAACATTAATAAAAAATTAGAATTATTATAAAAAGTAATGGTTTTAATATTACAGCGGGGATAAATACATAAGAAGGTCGATTTTAACAAATGACAGAATTAAATAAAAGTCTCTCGAAAAATCTTTTATTACATTGATACAGTATTTTCTCATTGAACATTTACGATTACTGCAGAATTACTATTTGTCTAATTTTAATACAACAGTAAAATAAAAAAAAAAAACGAAATGCAAGGTGAATTAGAAGATTGGTGGCATGAAGACGAGAGGCGAACAAATGCAGTTTGCAAAACGCAGCGATACACTAACTCGATGCAAGGTTACCACAAAGTTCTATTTGTAAAACAGCCGCAATATCTGAAAAACTCAACAAAGCACGTCACAGAAAAATCAAATCACATTCCTATAATCAGATTATTAAATAATAAGTTATTCAGTTCTTTTTATTATCCCAAAGCTCTTTATTAGTCTCAAAACGGCACTTTGCTTCGTTTCACTTTCTGCATTTGTTCACTTTTCAAACTGTTGCCACCCAATATTATCGCAATGTACTATATTTAAAGAAACTGAATAAAGAAGAATCTGCATGAACGCATGAATGTTTCTCGCATTATAAGAAAACAACGGTACCTACAGCTATCAAATTTTCAATAATGTAGTCCTCCAATCGAACATGGGTACTTGGAAGCTCGAATTTTGAATTTGTGTTATTATCTATTATGTAAAACTTTGAAGACTTTCTGATTAACAAACTCGACGATTTCAAAGCGAGCAATGGCAACACTATAAAAAAAATTATCTTAAACGCGCGAGACGAGACCGTGTATCGGAGATTTACAGCGCGAGACATGCTATTTTGCTGTTTTTAAATATTTTGTGATAGTGCTGTTGAATCGAATTTTATGTGTTTTAAATGCTAAGAACATGACATTTAATAAATAAAGGTAACACACAAAACGTTAAAAAAAAAGTTCCCTTTTGGGCATAATATGAAATCTGAAAGCTTTCAGATTTTCTTTTTTTTTATTACTTTTTTTATTTTAATTTTTCTTTCAAAAACATTAATACTCATGACTAACTATCCTGCTTAAATCGTTAACTGAAAAAGTAATTTTTTAAGAAATGAAGTTTATTTTTAAATCACTTTTTTTAAAACAAATAAGTAACATACTGTACATACGAAGGTTTTCAATTTTTTTTTAATTTTTATTTTATGGCCGGCGCTTTATTTAATAGCCATTAGCCTTGCGCCATTACAAAGGCCGGAACTGGTGGACATTTCATTATGGAAGTATTTAACAGGTGACTACGTTGCCGCCTATGAAGGGACGAGCAGTTATGACCAAGCCTTCTCCAGGCTCATCGCGACCGTATCCATGGCCACCGGTTGGGCGGCAGGTGTTTAAAGGTTGAGATCTTAAACCTCTGGGACGGCTACAGCTCTGTCTTCCAGCTCATAAGTCTGAGATTAATATGGTGGCAATGTAATATGACAGGAAAATTTGAAAGGATTTGGCTATAGACATTTCAAATTAATAAAAGTAAAATAAAACTTAAAATCATTTTCAGAATTTGGTTTCCTAAACTATGCCTATTTCGTTAGCAAAGGAAAAAGAGGTCAAATCACATTTTTATTTTGTTTGGAAATTTCACTCTTCTAACGCAATAAGCTCCGTCTTTATCAATAAATCGAAAGTGGTAATCAATCCAAAAGCCTTTAAGGTCACACATAATATTCCACTAAATAAAAAGAATAATCGGTACTCTCTCCCCCCCTTTTTTTTTATCGTGACCGGATTCAGAAATGTATGTATATATGCATATATATATGTGGACGTACATTTATGCATGTATGCACAAACATATACGCACATGTATACATACACCCATGCACTTACATTTCTGAATCCCTTCCCGATAACAGAATACCGAATAATCTCTACTCACAAATAAATAAATAAATAAATAAAAAATCTAGAATGTTTCAGATTTTAAATTGCGTCCAAAGGGGCGTTTTTTAAACATTTTGTATGCTACTTTTATTTATTGCATATCATGTTCTTCGCATTTAAACCATAAAATTCAGTTAAAGAACAATATCGCGAAATAATTTTAAACTGAGCATATCTTTAGAATTTCCTTCACACAGTCTCGCGCGCTGCAAATAAAAATGTTTTTTTCTGTGCAACGTTGCCATGGCCCGCTTTGAAATTCTCGAGTTTGTTTGTTAAAGTTTTACAAAATATGAAATCGTGTTAATAAAACAAATTCCAAATTTGGGCTTTCAAATGCCCATATTCGCAGTAGGATGACGGCAATCAAAATTCGATGGCTTTAGGTACCGTCGTTTTATCACAATGCGAGAAACATACATACATTTATGCACATTCTTTATTATTTAATTTCTTTAAATATAATACAGGGCTGCAATATTTTGTGGCAACAGTTTGAAAAGTGATAGACTTTTAATGTTTCCGACGCAAAATCGCAAAACGAAAACAACAGACCTTCAGGGACAAAGCCCCTTTGGACTAATAAATAATAACAACAACGATAGAAATTTTTAACCAACTTTCATAAAATGTACTCGTATATCGAGCTAAAGAAAACCTATAGTTTTACAGAATAACTGATACATATATCGAACGTCGACAATTTTTCATGATCACAAAAATTACTTTTCATAAGTGGATGATAAACTGTCTTTTATTTCTCTCCTTTAATCGGAAAACAAAGCTAAAACTTCGAATATTCTAAAAACTAAATATTCTTAATATATAGTGCTCCCTCGTTATAACTCGTAAAGTAGGATTAAAATTAAACACATACTTCAAGCAACCTACCCTAAGCTGAATATTGAATAAAAAGAGGTCGGGGTATTCTTCTGTTATAGCGACCGGATTCAGAAATGTATATATGTATGCATGTATGGATGGATGTGTTCATGTATGCATGCATATGTACGGATGTATGTATATGTATGTGTGTATACATACACACACATATATGCATATACATGCATACACACGTGCATACGTAGGTACCCATCTGAATTCGGTCTCGCCAACAGAAGAGTAAAAAATTACATACGAAACGAAAACGAATGTTTAATTAAACGACATAGTAACGAAGTACCAAAAAAAATCTTATATATACCAAACAGTTTTTTTTGGGGGGGGGCTTCAATCCAAAATTATGTGAATATTAATAAAGTAGAACGTATACAATTACAAAACCTGCAAAAAGTACAATAATCATATATATGCAAGTTAAAATTACTGGTTTGTCTGATACGTAACACACATGATACATTTATGTATGATTTATAAAATTTTTAAAATATATTTCAAAGATTTTTTACTGTTTTTTTCATTTTTGTATTTTTTAATAAAATTAAACTTTTTATCTTATATAGTTTTGAAATTCAGAGCTAAAGCTTCTATTTAAAATTGTGAAATATTAACCCGTTAAAAGATGTCTTCGAGACCGCTTTATTTATAGAATTTGAATAATCCCTTTTATTTCTAAGCGCATTATTAACATACTATTATAGACAAAACTTGCTTGTTACCAAATATTGCGATTTATCAAGCCGCGTTATAAATATGAAACGTTTTAAATACATTTAAAAAAGGATGAAAGAAAAAGATGCCACCTTAATAACAAAAGGAATAACATTTCTATCATTTCAGTTTGAAGTTAATAATACAAACCTATTTCACTATGCCAAGATTATGTTTACAAGAAAAATTAAGATTGATTTATTTCTGTTTCGTTTTCAGCTGAATATAGATTTGAAACAGAACGCAGCAGAATTTAGAAATATTACTCATCTTTCGTACGAGAAACAGAGTTTAAAATTCAATACCTGCCATCAGTTAGGTTAGGTTATTCAATTATGGCAAAGCACACGAGGGCTATCTGCCTAAGGGAAGGGGTACCTTCGTGGAGGACTTTCTAAGGGAAACTGGCTCGTATACACTTTACACATGAGTAAAACCACGAAAACACCCATGCAGCCAGCCCGTTCGCGGGATTCGAACCTCGGACCGAACTACCAGTGTTCAGCGTCTTTACCGCTCGGCCGCTGGTGAGCTCTCAGTTAATTTAGAAAAATGTGTTAAGCTTTGATACTCAGTCATTTTTCAATGGCGCCGCCAATTAGACGACTTTTTTCCCTGGTTGAAAGTTTCTCATAGTTCAGTCTGTTTATAACTTAAATGAATCTTAAATACAGTTCGTATTTTTTTTAGTTGTAGATAATTATTTAAACGTTAATTTACATATACATATATACATGTGTCTGAATTATTTATACAATTAATACTAATTTATATGCATGCATTATTAGTATTATATATATATGTTACGGTGAAACACCGAATTCTGGAGAATGTCGACTTTCACCGGTGAATGTCAACATTCACATAGTCGCTTGGTGTATGTCCGAAATATTTTCCAAATACTTTTATTTCTGACTTACACCGGTAAATGTCGACATTCACCATGTACTAATGGTGAATGTTCAACATATAATAATATTATATTTTCTTCTCCGTAATTCAGTCGCGAAAAAACGCACTTGAGATTTAAAATAAGATTTTAATAACATAAGAACTTAAAACACACAGTACTTCAAAATGACAAAGGAAAATAATAGAAGTTAAAAACTTACTTAATTCTATAGTGCGTTCTAAATGAGAAAATAAAATAATAGTAATAAAAAACTTACTAAATTATGTGATTCAAATCTTATTTATTGCAACAACTTAAACTATTAAGACACTTCGAATTGCAGAAGAGGACCTTGATTTTTTACAACTGCATTTACGGGAAACAGCCAGTCGCCTCTTTGTCTACTTCTCTCTTTTCGACCTACACCAGAGCATATCTGTGATTGTCGACATACACCGGTGAGGGTCCGAATGTACAAGAATGCAATGTTATATTCGATCTTTCACCGATGTATTTGGTGAATGTGAACATTCTCCGGTGAAAGTCGACATTCTCCAATTTCGATCTTTCACAGTAACGTATATATATAACGTACTATATTTTAAATATTCAATTATTGGTCTCGTTTATTATTTTTTTCTTTTTAGTCATGTTTTATTGTTAACAATGGTATTTTGATTCTATTTGATATGTAATTTTTGGCACAACTGTGCTTTTACAAATAGGATTTTAGAGGTTTCGAATGTACCATAGCTTCTACATTCTTACTAGCTAATTCTTACTATTCTTACTAGCTATATAAATAGTATAACGTACTATTTATATACTGTGAATAAAATTACAATAACTTCACGATATTTAATGTGAAACGCGCACTAGAGCTAAATGAAAGCTATTTGAGAAAAAGATATTATATTCCATCTTCCTTAAATTAAAAGTATAACACTTTCGTGTTTGTTACCAAAAAGCTCTTGTTTGCCAAGTTATATGTTAGGTTATCTGAATACCTCAAAGCATAAGAGAGCTATCTGCCTGAGAGGGAGAGATGAGTTCGTGGAGGACGACTTTCTAACTGAAACTAACTCATACTCTCATTACACATGGGGAAAACAGCGAAAACCAATCATGCAACCGGCTCGTTTGCCTCGGGTAGAACTATTCAAGGATCAAGGAAGTGCAATTTACGGAGTACTTAGGCAGGACGACGCCTGTACCTCCACATCATCTAAGAATTCAAATTATCATCAAAAGAGGGGATGTTCTAATAGGGTAAAAATTTTGAAAAGCCAAAAGCCTTAGGAGTAAGTGCCTTCACACGGAAACAAAAAAGGTAAAAACTCAGAAGGACTAATTTTGCGCCAAATAAAGGGCCCGAATAATTTAGATAGGGGCAGTCATCATATTTTGACTAGATAAATAAAAAGGCTGGTAAAAGTTTACAATTGGGTGCCCCTTGTTTTTTGGCGACTCTGTTTTGACTCCAAGATCGGCGCCAATAAGATACAATTTCAAGAAGGCCGCTACACAAAACCAAAACAAGAAGTCAAAGAATTTCACAAACTCCGTGTCCATGTACACATCGACCTATTTTCACTTAAAAAAACATCAGAGAATTGCACAAACTAATTATTGCACATTGCCTTGACTTTGTCCATGTGCACATCCATTTATTTTCAATTAAATAAATCAAGAAGCTAAAACCATGCTAAAACTCTTATGGTAATCAGAAATGGGTTTTCATCGCCAAAACTGAACCAAATTTTTCGCCAATCGAAAGAGCACCCAATTCAACACTAGAGCCAAAAGGCTGATAGAACTATTCAGGATCCTAAAAACTCAACTAATGGGGTCCAGCCATTTTATATTACATAGGGAGTTCCGTAACGTATTTTATTTATCATACTGACAGTAAAAATATTTGCAAAAATTAAGTATTCATTGAATTGTATGAGTTAGATAGATGGACTGTAAAATTATAGATATTACAGAAAGTAAAGATATAATATATTGAGATTTACAGAATATTATTTTTAAATCACTCAGTTTATTAAACAAATGTAATTTAAAATGTTAAAAATGAAAAATCTTAAGCCAAGCAAAATGGAACCGAAATGAGGAGAATTGGCAATTAGCCGGATTATATCGATGATAAATGCTCCCACACCATAGCGTAACGTAAGAACATTACGCTATAAATGTTTCAGACATCAGGAAATGCCTTAAACGGATACAGAGGTAATTTAACTGTGACTGGTACTATTTTTTTTAACCCAGTGAAATAGCATGTCTGTTTTGGTACTTTTACCACTATCAGAGAAAACACTAAACATATTCATTTTTAAAATGAAGAACTAACCATTTCTATGAATAACAATAACATGTTAGAAAAGTATGTGCAAAAAATTAGTTTTATTTATAGGCTAGTAAACATTCACTGTACTAGTTAAGAAAATAAAATATTCCGTTAACCAGTTATAACTATAAATATAATACAACAGAAAGGAATGATTTCATTATAGACACTTCAACATAATATGTACAATTAACAAAGTTCTTTCGTCGAAGGTGTATTAACGTTACATCTCATGCTGCTGAATATTATCATTCTGGAAATAAAGCAGCATTTTGGCATACTGTAGCAATTTCTTAACCGTAATGAAATTAAATTCATAACAATCATGTGAACAAGAAAATTTAACCTATGCAAAAATCTGGGAACTTACTTCCTGACTAAATATTCATATTTTTTTATCAGATCGCAAAGCACTAATTATTTGTCATTGAAACTATTAACAAACATTGATGAAAATGCGCAGTAAGTTTAATTTTTGAATGCTGATGTGGAAGCATGTAATTAAATTATTTAGTACTTTCAAGTTAAAAATCTGTACTTTTATTCCACATGAAAAACATTTAAAAACAATTCCATATTAAAAATAAGCAATTTATACAATAGTTTGGCATGTGAAAACTTTCATTAAGGCCATCACATGGAAAACTGAGTTTGTAAGGAGAATGGAATACGCTTAAGAAATTATTTTTGTATTCCTCGAACTTGATTGAAGTCTTCCATGAATATTTGTGAAAAGATTTAATAAGTTTCAAAGTCAACAGATCTTAATTTTTACAAAGAGTAATTTCATTTTCATTACAAAAAAAAAACTAGCCAGTTAAATTTCAATTGTTGCAAGATGAACTAACGCGGTATTGAATTTCGAATGGCGCAACTCATAAACTTAATCGTCTGACCTAAGTGAATAAACAGTAGACGCATATAATTCACTAGTCTCTTAAATTTCTTTAAAATTCTTTGCATATTTGGAAAGCTTACCTTAATTTTTTGCAGCCTTCTAGCAGAAAAGGTGATTATAAATGAAGGGTGCTAAAATTTCGAAGTAAACGCAGATGTAAAGTTGTTGTCGAGCTCTGCGTCATCGCATAATATTAGAGGCTATTCTGATTGGTCGAATGCGTCGAATAATTACTTTACTTCTCTAGCTAATATGCTATTTAATTAAAAGAAATTAAATTCCATAAAGTTTTGGATTAAAATATATTTTATTTGTTATAGTGAAAATTTTACCGTAATAACAGCATTTTTTTTTCCTTTTTAGTTTCATTTTGATAAATTAGATAAATGAAACATTTAAGGTGCCATTCGGGGGCTAATTTTCCTTTGAATGTTTACGATAGCAGCCGTTTAACTGCCATTTGTATCACACGACGAAAAATTCTATTTGGTATTTAATACTTTAATGTGATGTTAAATTAGCTACTGTGAATATTCTCGTAACTCATCTAATAGCATACTCGTTTAATAACATTACAGACTGAAACCTTAATTCTTTTTAATGATAAGTTATACAGTTATCACTCACATACCTTTATTTTAATGAATCATTTCAAATTTTCTCCTTATTTATGTCTAAGACTGCTTTTCAAGAGTTCCACCACCTGGAGATTAAAGGTTCACATGCTTTTGCTACATTGAGCACGTCACAGATAAAGCCTGTGGTATCACTAACCAACTTTCTGTACTCCTTGGTAATTACTTTGGACTAGCTTTGAATAAAAAGATAAGGCTATGCCTATGCATTATAACGCCAGTTCTGTGCTATGTATCTGCAGCCTGGGGGTCAGCCTAAAAGTCCAGAGTAATACAGTGTCTCACAAAAGTTATGGGACACTTGTGCTTTACAAAAGGAAACCGTAATAAAATAAATTAAAAAAAGTGTAAAAATTTTTTGTGAGTGTGTTTCATACTTGAATTTAGTAACAATTATTACATAACATACATTTTCTCAAAATATTAAAATATTAATTTAATAAAAAATACAATTGTTTAGAACGGAGCAAAAAATGGCTCACATAAGTGATGGGACACCATTAGACTACGCAACAAAAATTGTCTAAAAATATTTTTTGCGGTTTTTATTTTTACTCAAAAGCAATTGGCAATAATTTATAATAAAAATATTTTTTGGGGTTTTTATTTTTACTCAAAAGCAATTGGCAATAATTTATAAAATCGTCTGCATTATTTTTTTCCAGTTTGTTTTGGAATTTTTGTGTTTTTTAGCTCTGTGCAGCCATGAATGCTAAACGAAAAGAAACTTTGCCTGAAATTCGAAAATTGGTTATTAATTTGCATATCGAACGTGGAAAATCTATTAGAGAAACTGCTGAAACACTTAACTTGAGTCATTCAACAGTTTTCAATATCATTAAACAATATAAAAAGAATCATATGATTCAGGACAAAAGAAGACCTGGCCGACCATCAAAGCTATCCAATGGAATAAAGCGAATTATCGTTCGAAATATTAAAAAAAATCCAAGAATGAGTGCTCCTAAAGTTGCTGCTGATTTACAACCATTATATGGAGTAATTTTTAATCCTGAGACTATTAGAAGAGTAATTCGATCTGCTGGATATCACGGTAGAGCAGCCAGGAAAAAATTCTTCGTAAGTGAGAGGAATAGAAAACTCTGACTGGCTTTCACAAAATCCAACATAAATAAGAATTTTGATTACTGGAATGAATTATATTTGGATTATGAGAGTAAATTTAATATATTTGGTTCTGACTGTAGAATCTTGGTGTGGAGAAAACCCAGGGGAAAATTTCGCAAACAGAACTTGGTGCCAGCAGTAAAACGTGGTGGAGTAGGAGTTACGGTATAGGGGTGTATGTCGTCCGCTGGAGTTGGTAATCTTGTTTTTATTGACAGTATAATGGATCAGTACAAGTATATTGGCATATTAAATCAAAATTTGAAATCTTCAGCACGAAAATTGAACCTTCATAACGATTTTAAATTCTACCAGGACAATGACCCCAAGCACACTGCTTTGAACGTTAGACTCTGGCTGCCGTATAACTGTCCTGAAATAATAAAAACACCACCACAATCTCCAGACTTAAATCCCATAGAGAATATTTGGCAAGAATTGGAATCAAGAATTCGCAAACACACCATTTCTTCAAAACAACAATTAAAATCGGTGCTTCGAGAAGAATGGGGTAAAATCACTCCAGAAATCACAAAAAAATTATTCGAATCCATCCCAAGAAGATTAAATCATGTTTTAAAAGTAAAAGGAAATCCAATAAAATATTGAAACCTGTTAAAAAGTAAAATTATTGGATAAATATTTGGTGGAAAAGTAAGTGTCCCATCACTTATGTGAGCCATTTTTTGCTCCGTTCTAAACAATTGTATTTTTATTAAATTAATATTTTAATATTTTGAAAAAATGTATGTTATGTAATAATTGTTATTAAATTTAAGTATGAAACACACCCACAAAAAATTTTTAGATTTTTTTTAATTTATTTTACCACAGTTTCCTTTTGTAAAGCACAAGTGTCCCATCACTTTTATGAGACACTGTATATGGTGTCAAAGACAGACTTCTACAAACTTCAGATAGCGTAAGACAAGATTCTGAGATGAACTGTAAATACTCATTACCTGAAGAGAAACAAACCGATCCATGATGACTTGAAAATAGACTCTATAGTGGACCACATTACTAAAATTAATAAGCGTTTCTTTAAAATTGGACTTAGATCTGATGCTGCAGATTTTCAGGAGTTCTTAACGGAACTAATAGGAAATTATTCGTCACTTCACTTTAAATAGTTACTAAATCATTTCAGAAGATAATTTGATCAGACCATTTGCTACTCGCGTGCTTAAAGACGACAATTCCATAACCTATATAAGCTTGAACTACTGTCGTTTATTTGTTTTCTTGTGCGGCATGACTTTTGTGCCTCGTCCTTCTCCATGTGATTGCCACACATACAATACAGGAGCCAAGGCTTTTTCCACCTTTTCCTTACTTGAGCATTCTTGGCACCTTTACTTTACTTGAGCATTCTTGAGCAATTTTACGTGCTAGCTCCACCTGGAGATTAAAGGTTCACATGGTCTTGCTATATTGGGCACGTCACAGATAAAGCCTGTGGCATCACTAACCAACTTTCTGTATTCCTTGGAAATTACTTTGGACTAGCTTTGAATAAAAAGATAAGGCTATGTCTATGCATTGTAACGCCAGTTCTGTGCCATGTAAGTCATTTGCCCATAGAGGCTTAATTTTCTTATCTAGCTTATTTAGCTCTCTCTCTCTGTGGGCCACATAAGCAACTTCATGGTCCGTATCCGTATTATCCGTATTTAACTCAAGAAAAGCCTTTCCTTTGCACAAACTAAAAACGTTTTGCTTAAATTAAAAGAATGCATAAATGCTACAGTTAATAGAAACGCTTAAAAATACAATACATGGGAACACTGTGCAACAGCATAAAAATCCTACATTACTTTAAAGATCCAAACTGCTTTAAAGAGTTGTTTTAATGGTTCCCGCATTTCCTTACCCATTTTAATTTAATGGCATTGGATTATTTTTAATATTTTTTTTTCATTTGATCTTTTTAGTAATAAGAAAGAATGTTTTTTTAATATTCTCATAATTAATTAAAAAAATGTCTTTTTTTCAATTTATTTAATGTTTTCATATATTACAATTTATCATCCGTAGTGATTCAACAATTAGTTTCATGCGCGGATGTCAAAATTATTAACTATTACGTTATTTAAATAGTTCAACCGTCCAAAAGATGAAAAAATTAACAACTAAATATAAGCAAATTTATTTTAGCGAAATTTATTTGTTATTATTAATACTTGAAAGCGTGTGTTATTATTTTCATTAAGCGAAAACATCGCGTAGGCTAAAATAGTCTATTAACTTTAGAATAGGCACTTCAAGGCCATTTCTTTTTCCCAAACCATGACTCGTAACAATGGCAACGACGATTAAAAACTGAATCCTCTAATTTCCTAAATTGCACTTCAAATCCCTGCGTGCGGTGATGATGAAATACATCACGGTCGTAAATAAAAGGTAAAGTCTCGACGACCTTGAAGTGCCTATTTTAAAACAACAGACTATTGGTAAAAATTTCAGGTTATGACATATAGGACACTAATCGTCTCTCCACTTTTATTCATTTTCTAAAATCGGTAATCGTCAATCTATGAAATACAAGATCTGTGTAGAGTGATTTAAGAGAAATGTGCGCTTTATAGTAACGTCGTGATAGCTTTTCGACAGCAAGAACTTTTTTAGGGCAGGGATTTGAGAAAGAAAGTTTATAACAATAACATAATGTACTGGCTAATAATTTTTGGCGTTAGAAATACACTCATGTCCATAAATTAAGAATAATGCAAAATCAGGCAAAGGAAGAGTTAGAAGCAAAACAAATTTCACTTATTTGTAAAGATTAGTTATTAAACAAAAGGTAAAGAGCAAAAAAAGATGCTATATGTTGGATATTATTAAACAAATTAGCGATTTTTTTTCACTGGAGCAAATTACAAAAAAAACCTATTTACAAAAAACCAATATTACATGGTTGGTATGATCGTTAATACATTGTATGTCTCCCAGACGATATAATACAGTCCGTACAACGCCTAGGCATGCTGAGTATCAAATCATCGATCTGATCTTGGGGGATATTACACCACTGAAAAAGCAATGCTCTCCGAAATTCCGGTAGACATGTAGGAGGAGGTCGACGGGCTGCAACTCGTCGGCCAAGCATGTCCCACACGTGCTCTACTGGATTCAAGTCCGGTGAGAATGCCGGCCAGCCCGTACGGGTGATATCCTCCGATTGAAGGCATTCGCTTACGATGTTTGCACGGCGAGGACGGGCGTCGTCATCCATAAACACAAATTGTACGCCCATGGCGCCCCGAAACAAACGTACATGTTGTTCCAGAATAACGTTCCGATAGATTTGGCTTGTCATGGTTCCAATTTGAACATGCAGGTCAGTTCTGGAACCCAGAATAACTCCACCCCAAACGAGCACTCCTCCGCCGTAACGGTGTCCTTCAATGATGTTTTCTTGGTGGTAACGGATATCTGGAGCTCTCCATATGAAAGTCCGGCGAGAATCAGACTGCAAGCTAAACCTGAACTCGTCGGAAAACATCACACGAGCCCACCGTTGCGGTGTCCACAATGCATGTTCTCTACTCGAGGCTAACCGCAGGCGACAATGAGTTGCAGTAAGTGGAACGCATCTGAGAGATGTATGAGCATATAAATCAATCTGCCCTAAGCGTCTGTACACTGTCTGCCTCGAAATTGTCGTACCGGTGGCCGAAGAGAGCCGACGAGACAGGTCCGAGGCTGTGCTCCGCCTGTCTCTTTTGGCAGTAACTGCCAAATACCGGTCCTCATTCGACATTGTAACTCTGGGGCGATCTGTGCTGTAACGTCCACTCACATTACCATCATCTCGGAATCGCTGCCGAAGCCTGGAGATGACACTCTGGCCAATTCCAAGTTCGTCTGATACTTCTAGTCGGGTACGCCGACATTCCAGACGGCCGATAAGTCTACCACGTAAAAAATCATCCAAATGCGTCCTTTGCGTCATAACTATTCGGTTATTGCACCGAAATGCTTCTAAAGCGCCTGCGAACCATTTTACTTCTTTGCCTGTATTCCTTATATATCACTGTCTTACACTCTCGTCGTTGTGACTTACCATCGGCGTCATCTGGTAACTGCCTGAAATTTGCATATGATTCTTGAAGACGTGTGTAGTGATTTTACTGGTGATATATTCATTTTAGAGTTGGACTTCCGCGTGACTCCGAATTATCCTTAATTTGTGGACATGAGTGTAGTATCTGTAGGCTAGCTTTTCCTGTTTTCGCTCCACTTTAGATTACGTTAGCAAATCGTCATTCGCTCTTTTAATCCTACACTTGACACACTTTTAGTTGTGGAAGATGTTGCCGTTCCATTCAGTTTGAGAATTTTACGTATCTTAATTACATTGCTTGCAGCAAATTCATTATTTTAAAACGAATGAGCACTTTTTATATTATTATCAAAACTTACATCATTACACCATTAATACGTTTCAGTGTTGAATTACGTCACGAATTACACCCCGAATCAAAACAATAAACTCTTTCTTTTTTTCAAATTCTATTCATTTGTTCATCTTCAAAGCTGCATTTACACATTACGTGTACATTTTCTCTCATTTTTAGTAAAGAAAGATATCATCTTTCAATATGCTTATTTGTTCATTCAATATAGTAAAGTATACCTGCGATTTTCGCCTAAGACGAGTGATGCCTTCGTGGAGGACTTTCTAAAGGTAACTGACTGGTATTTGGCTTACATATACGAGGAAAACTTCGAAACCCCGACAACCCATCTATTCATCAGTATTCGAATTTAATCGAGATGAATTCATGAGGATTCGAACTTACCATGGTTATTGTAGGTTATTTTCTGTATGAAGCGTGTAGTTCAGGTTTTTGTTTGAAAACCTTTATTAAATTCTTACTATTAGCTCACACTCTCCCTCTTGTTCAAATTTTCAGCCGTTAATAAAATACTCTTTATTCATCCAAATACACGTTCCAAATCACGTTCAAATACATTTTTTTTAACTTGTAGTGGATGACACTTGATGTTAATGCAGTTTTTTCACATATTAAAGATATTTAATATTTCACATACTTAAAATTTCACATAATATTTCACATATTAAGACTTACAAATAATGACCATTTGTTAGGAATTCTCATGTGCTGTAAAAATTAATTTTATAACAACTTATAAATAACAGTACATGACTGTGATAAATGGGATTGTAATATTTGACAGAAATAAGTGGCAACAGTAAGACAGAGTTCTAAAGATTTTTAAAGCATATGGAATTAAAGAATTGTAGTTTTATGGAGTTGGATGAAGCGGATGTAATGTCACATTATGTAGCGATAATTCTCATAAGTAGGAATTTACTTAATTTTTTTTTTAATTACTTGTTACTTTTTCTATTTCTTTCAGTACTAAATTCTACTAAGATAAACATACAGGAAATTTAAAACTGATTTACTCGAAGAGGCCATTAATTTCAACCCACTGCAGTGACTTTTCATTTGACCCCTTGTATAAATTTGGCGTATTTTTAGAGGCATAAAGCAACAATTAGAAGTTCGAAATGAGATAACAATTTTTCTGTTTCACTTTAAAAGTTTCATTGTTACGAATTGACTAATTTTTTATATTCTTTGGCTAACTGTTTAAGGAAAAGCACGCGGGTGTTATCTATTTAAAATATGTCTTCGTGGAGGATCTTTCTAAAGGAAATTGGTGCATATAGTATGGACGTTTTTGTTTTTCGGGGACCTACGAAGATGTTAATTCATCACAGACATTCTTTGGAATTTCAGCTCGGTTCGAACTACTAGCGTTCAGAGGTCTTATCCAATCGCCAATTGGTAAACAAATAAGTATCATATTAATATTATCCCAGAACCTCAGTTTTTTTTTTATTACCGAGTTTTACAGAATTTTTTTAATTCATTCCTGTTTTAATCAAGATGTTAATAAAGATCATCTACAAACAGGGATTTTTCCTCCTTCCTCAATCTAGTAGTACTGGAAAAAAATAAGTATTCTGTAATATCTGATATCAGTTTTCTTAGAATTAGCCGAGAGTGTTGTTCTAATTCTTGTTCAACAAAATTCAAAAGTTTGCATCTTTCTCTGTTTCTTTTGTACTAAACAATTCAAGAAATCTCATATAAAAAAAAAAAAAGTCGGGTCTCTTTACTTTCCATTTTCTTATTTCTTTTTCAGAATTATTATTTAAATTTTCGATGACATCCCAATGCATTTTTAGTCTTTAGGTTTGTTGAAGGGAATCTTAGGTGGCTATGATACCTTCGAGGAATTTGAAAAGCTTGCTATGGCGAAGTTCTTGCAACAGGAACTGGGTTCAGAGTTCCAGTTTCGGATTAATGAGAAACAGTAAAAAATTACTGACGTCGGTGGCATGGCATTTTCCGAACAGATTCAGACTATCTAATTCACTACCATAAACGTAAGCAAACTTCAATGCCTTAATTTCACGAATAAAATTTAACTTAAAATTCATTCATACGTGCATATGTGAAAAATAAATCAATGTCATTCATGCATCTCCTGCAATTCAGCTGAATTACTTATAATAAAAGACTTTTCTCACCCCTTTCTTGGAATTAATTAACCAATAAAAACTATGCATTCCGTCAAATTTATGTATTAAAGAAGCCTGATTGTAGGAAGGTAATAAATTAAATCAGTTAATTCATATTTAAATAATTTCCCAGAGTATTATATTGACACTGTTGCGTATCGAACGCACGTTGCTCTGTTACAGAAGATGGCTACAAAAAATGATTAATGAAAATCAGACAGTCGGCCATACAGCATGCCGAACATGAAAGCAGTATCAAGAATATAAATAATACTTTAAGATTACGGTAAAATATTTACATCCAAGAAATACTGAATTTTTTTTCATCAGAAGTATGACTTTCTTAATATGAGATATTGAAAAATCATACTTCTTGATGTACAGGGTGTTTATAAAGTCCCGAACCCATTTTGATGTTTAATAACTCATAAAATAATGAAGATATAAACAAACTTATGGCATTTATTGATGAAATAACCTTTATATTTCCCTTTTCAGGTTTGAATATCTTTACTTTTGTAAATATCGTCTGCGCGTGTGGTTAATTTCATTTTCCGAACTAAATACCTGTACTTTTCTAAATACCGTCTACTTATTAATTGCATTTTTCTCTCTTTTGTTTTTGGCAACTATTAATCGCCATAATGTGCACATATGGGAATCTGAAAACCCCCATGAATACCGTGAGGCACAAAGGGATTCCCCAAAAGTCAATGTGTGGTGTGCACGACCGAGTCACTAGGCCTTTCTTTTTTACAGAAAAGACGGTCTCATCAGTTGTATACTTAGACATGTTGGAAAACTTTCAATATATTTACAAGTCAACTATGATTATCTTTTTTTAAATGAATTTACAACTTTTCGTAGCCAGTTTGGTACCTCTTCTAGTTCGCCACTTTTAGTAAGGCAAGCGCCTCACCCTCGTCTCGACTCTAGGGCTACAACAAATTAATATCAAAATTTTGGTAGATATGCAAATCAAGTAGAGCGAAAATTGAATGGATTTAAAGATGGATATTCGATTGTGAAATAATAACTTATTGAATATATAAAAATTTTAAAACTATTTCAAAAACGAGAAAAGCTTTTTGACATAAGATCAATATTCCAAATGTCCTTTAACGACGATTCTCTGGAATCGGTAGTTTCCTCAATACAGTGAATATATTCTACCCAACAAAGAAATGGCGTGTTTTCTACATATGTTTTATTTTTTCGCTTCATAAGGATTAGGCAAGCAATAAAAAACATAAAATTCAACAACTGGCAAACTTTGCGCGTTCGATCAGTTTTCTTTTCAATTCGCAATTTCCTTTTCCAATTTATAAAGAAATCCAAAAAAAAAAAAAAAAAAAAAAAAAAAAAAGCTTTAGATTTTTAACGGTCGCCCAAAACGGTTTGATAAAGTTTTTTCGTGATCTCGTTGAACTCGCAGTCTATCAGCCTGCCGTTACACTCACACCCACTAACACTTTTTTTTTTTTTAATAAAGCTTTATAATTATTAGACATCATTTTCTTCGCAATTACGCCATACACAATTCAATAGCAAAATTACAAAAACTTTAAAAGCAGCATAGCGGTACACGTTTAGAATTCTCAATGCGGCGTTAAGTGCTGGCATACATTTTTCTTCCTATCAACCCCCCCTTTTTTTTTCCAGTTCATCATATCAATGTCGTTCTTGGCGCTTACTCCACATGAAATTCGAATCATTGGCCAAAAATCACAAAATATTCAACAACAGCATAACTTTAGATTTAGATTTTCGGATAAATAGTCTATTAATAATATAAATAAAAAATAATCTATAAATAGTCGCGCACTGAAGATATTTTTTTTCCCGTACAGTGTTGCAATTGCTCGCTCTGAAATCGTTGAGTTTGTTAATCAGAAATTCTTTAACGTTTCACAGAATATAAAATAGACAATAAAACAAATTCGAAATTCAAAATTCGAGCTTTTAAGTGCCCATGTTCCAGTGGAGGGCTACGTCATTCAAAATTGGATGGCTCTCTAAATACCGTTGTTTTTTCACAATGCGGGAAATATATTCATGCAGATTCTTCCTTAGGCGCCGATTTGAAAGTGGTTAGTGGCGTACTGAAGGGACCGGGCTTGAATCTCGGAGAAAGCATGTCTGTCCTTCCATAGGAGGTAACGGTGGTCGCCTATTACATGCCTACATAATAAAATGACCACCATTTCTGGCCTTAGTAGTGACCAAAGCTTTAAATGACTGACACTCGCCATTAAAAAAAAAATCATTATTTAATTTCTTTAAATATAATACAGAGTGATAAAACTTCATGGGAACAAGTTGAAAAGTTGATACAACGAATTCAAGTGTTTCGAACCAAAATGCTGCTTCGAGACTAATATCTCATTCGCGACTAACGTCCCTTTCCGCCTAATAAAAGGAAATTTTTCGCCTTTTTCTCTCTTCTTTTCGAAGCATTTTATTTAAAATTCATGAAAATCATCTACTCATAGTCTAAAGTGAAATTCCTTCTACCAAGCAATTCTGAGCACAAAAATCGCTCACAGAAATTTTCTGTCGTACGTTTTCGAGAAATGTACTTAAAGACAGGAGAAATTAACAATACCAACTGGAAACTTTAAAAACTGAGTGAAAATTAAATTAATTATGCTTTTTTCGTTTAGAACTGAAAACTGCTGTGGATAATTTTGAGTAACTATTACAAAAAGCATTCTGTGATTAATCATCAGAAATAAAGTCAAAATATATAAAACACTATTTTTTTTTTCTAAAATTTATGTCAATTTTGTTTTAAAGTTTACTTAAATCTGCTTTGCAATGTTCTGTAATCATTATTAAACTACTTTTATGACTGTATATTTAATTGCCACTTTTTAGGGAATTCCCTCATTGGAAGTACAGCCGACTAGCGACTTAGAACCGAAACTTATTATTAAACAATGAGAACATTTCTGAACTGAAATTAAACCAATTTGACCAAACTTTCATCTTAAACATGCTGCATTCTTTTTCCCGTTTTCTTAGTCTCAGCTTGTTAATGCCTTGCTGTTCCATCTCTCTTCAGATATCTGTTCAAATGCATGAGGTTCTGAAGTAGTTCTTCAAAAACAAACAAGCTGTCTACACCAGTCTACACTGAAGTGACAAAAGTCATGGAATACCTCCTAATATTTTGTCGGTCCTCCTTTTGCCTGGCGAAGTGCAGCAACTCGACGTGGCATGGACTCAACAAGTCGTTGGAAGTCCCCTGCAGGAATATTGAGCCATGTTGCCTCTATAGACGTCCATAATTGTGAAAGTGTTGACGGTGCAGGATTTTGGACACGAACTGACCTCTTGATGATGTCCCATAAATGTTCGATGGAATTCATGTCGGGAGATCTAGGTGGCCAGATCATTCGCTGGAATTGTCCAGAATGTTCTTCTAACCAATCGCGAACAACTGTGGCCCGGTGACATCGCGCATTGTCATCCATAATAATCCAATCGTTGTTTGAGTACGTGAAGTCCATGAATGGCTGTAAGTGATCTCCAAGTAGTTGAAGGTATCCATTTCCAGTCAATGATCGGTTCAGTTGCACCAGAGGACTGACTCCATGCCATGTAAAAACAGCCCAGACCATTATGGAACCATCACCAGCTTGAACAGTGCCTTGTTGACAACTTGGGTCCATGGCTTGTGGGGTCTGCGCCACACTCGAACCCTACCATCAGCTCTTACCAACTGAAATCGTGACTCATCTGACCAAGCCACGATTTTCCATTCGTTTAGGGACCAACCGATATGCTCACGAGCCCACGAGAGTCGCTGCAGGCGATGTCGTGCTGTCAATGAAGGCACTCGAGTCGGTCTTCTGCTGGCATAGCCCAAGGAAGACAAATTTCGCCGCACTGTCCTATCGGACACGTACCTCGTACGTCCCACGTTGATTTCTGCGGTTAACATTGACAACTCTACGCAGACGTCGCTGGTCTCGGTCGTTAAGTGCAGGTGGTCGGCCACTGCGCTGTCCATGGTGGGATGTTATGCCTGAAATTAGATACTCTCGGCACACTCTTGACACTGTGGATCTCGGAATGTTGAATTCCCTAACGATATCCGAAATGGAATGACCCATGCGTCTAGCTCCAACTACCATTCCGCGTTCAAAGTCTGTTAATTCTCGTCGTGCGGCCATAATCACGTCAAAGCCTCTTCACGTGAATAACTTGAACACAAATGAAAGCCCTGCCAAAGCACTTGGCATTTATACATTTTCTACGCGATACTACTGCCATCTGTATATTTGCATATTGCTATCCCATGACTTTTGTCACTTCAATGTATATGTGTTGTCTTAAAATATGTTTGTCAATAAAAACAAAGAAACATTAAATCCGCTATGACTGAAACTATTTCTTTATGCATTTGCATGTCTTTACCTGAATTATTCCACATTTTTTTTTTTTTTGTTAATTAATCCATTAATTTTGCGGCATTTTCTGCCAAATTTAATATCAATGGCAACTGTATTTAATTAAATATATTTCAATTTTTATCTCTCTATATATGTATACATAATTTATTTTAAATAGTATAGTATCATATCACTATTGCATACTTGCATACACACACACACACACACATATGAAATGTACTGCACATGTACTTAGTAGATAAAATTTACATGGTGATGTAGAAAATGTGAAAGTAGTAGATGCATGACGAAGCTTCGTTAAAGCACAATTCGTGCATACATAGAAACAACAAAATTGGAAACAAGAAAATGCTACTAAGTGGACATATTATTATGATAAAAACAAGTATAAGAAGAGGGAAGACTATGCTATTAATATTAGATTAATAATGGTGAAATTAGTTAATTTCTCAACACAGTGACATAGTATCATTTTACTTAAAAGTTTCTATTTAAATCTATTTTGATAAAAGATACTCCCTCATTTTTATATTACAAATTAAAATTGGAATTAAATCAAAGGAATTAATAATAATAATGAAACAAAAGTTACCCATTCTAGAAACTGACCTAACATCTTATTGCCTCTTTATATAGCTAACAACAGCCTTTGGCAGCAAAAGCAACTCACTCAATATATGCAGAAACTTTATGTATACAGTCAATTTTCTCAGCCTTTAAAAAAAAAAAAAAAAAAAAAGAGTTTATCATTACGGAGTGATGAACCATAATTATGAATTATGGTTCATCATTCCATAACCTATTACTACCATAAACCGTCAATGTAAAACAAAACTGACTATGGAAAGTACAAAAACGTGAAGTACATGTGTTTTAGTAGTAAGTTAATAAAACAATTTTATTAAAAATTTTGATTTTCTATAACTATGTTTACAAATTTAATATTTTATATTTATTAAATACACATTGTTTATTATGTAAATAAAAATAACCTCATTATTTTATAATAAAAAATCTATTTGATATAAGTGAAAAATTAGTAATATAAAACAAGATTTAATTAATGAAGCTTAGAGGATTTAATTAATTGAAAATTTAACTAATGAAACTAACATGAAGCAATGTTTATATCTAGGCAATATATCCTGATACTTACGAACACCTTATTTCCTCTACAGCAGAGTTGTCTGATTGGTATTTTTTCTAGCCACATATATAGTCAGTTTTTTCAATAGGAATATAAAAAATATTAGCTTAGAAAATTAATGAAATATTTTAACCACATATTTTATATCTTGTATTCTGTTACAAACTTATAAAGTATTATGTTTGTATCAATAACCACAGTCAATGTATAGAAATATAATTTTGGCAATAATTACTATCAAAAAGGGTTATTTCAAATCATTATAATTAAAATATAAGAATATTAACAGAATGTTCTGCAATTTTTGGTTTTGAATGACTCTCCTAATTGTGGTATTAAGTTTATGCTTGTTCAACATCCAAATTCAGCATCAGGAAATTTTACCTGTTTTGATTTTACAAATGTAACTGCAAAAAAGGAAATTCACTGAGCCAACTTTGTCTCAAAATTAAAAAAAAAAAAAAAAAAAAAAAAAAC
>KK115759.1:296409-313665 GCA_000611955.2 Stegodyphus mimosarum | reverse complement strand
ATTAACAAAAAAAAAAAAAAAAAAAAAAAAAAAAAAAAAAAACCAGTTTCTTAGTGCTGAGTCTGTTACCATAAAATTATTTTTTTTAATAAGCATACTTATTTTTCCAAATTAAGCAGCTATAAAACTTCTGTAAATTTAGTATTGTTCAAACTGTATCTGAAGGGGTACTATAAAAGTTTTAAAGAAACTTTGATCATTCTAAATTTTTTATAACTTTCGAACATCAAAACTTCAAATGTGTACAAAGGAAAATATTTGTTTTTCATAAGTATTTAAAAATGAAATTAAAAATAAAAGTACCTTCAGTCTTCGTAGCCACATTTCAAAGGCTCATGAGACACATGCAGTTAATGATTGTAATGGATAACACTGTGACTAAAAATTTGACACAAGATTAATAACACTTCAAAAGTAATTTTATTTCAGCAAATGAAAATTCACTTTTAAATATATGGCATGCTACATGGCAAGTCATCCTTCTACAAATTATAAGATATTTCAGACTAGAAATTATAAAATTCAATATTAAATATCATGTATAAAATAATAAATTAAGTAGAAAACTGAGCATAAATATGAGAATTCTTCCTCCATGTCAAAAAATAAAAACAATACACACATATAAAAAGAAAAAAAAAAAACTAAAATTCAGGTAGAAATTTTTACAATCTAATTCATTAAAAAAATTATTTGCAGATAATTTGAGAAAGTATCATAAAAATTATTTTAAAAAAATGTCACCTAATGTAATATCTAAATTATATTTTCCATGTCTTCCATAATGTCAAATATGAACTTTTATGATAATTCCCAACATTTTAAATGTATATAATGGCCTCAAGTCATTTTAAACATGGTACTTTTGGTATTAGGACAAGGATTCATTCAATCACAATATATTTGTAAATTATCCATGCTGAACAAATATATTTTGTAAAGTTTGTACAAGCATTATACATATGTAAATATTTAAAAAAGGAAATAAAGAAAGCAGTAAAGGTACTAAAAGAGTACATATTTACAAGAATATCTATTGCAAAAGAAATACAATATGTATTTTACATTAAAATAAAAGACAATATATCAAATATTTAATTTCTAAATTGAATTCAGACAGATATGGCACAATCTATGATGAAACATTTCATAAAGGAGACACTTTATAAAACAAAAAATGCAAGAAATATTTGATTTACTGAAGAATGTAAGATTAACAGCAGTGATTACAAATAGTCCATTAAAACAGGTAGCACATAACCGAATTACACAATTATTTCAAAGGAACATAAGATTTTGTGTGCATGTGCATAAACACACACACACACATATATATATATATATATATATATATATACTATATACAAATAGTACATACAGTGATCCTATTTAAAAATGTTGGCACTTCAATACAAGATAAAAACTGACACAATGAATTAATCAAATACATTAACCTAATTAAAATCAATCACTTTCCTCCCCACTTCAGTTGCAATATATTATTTAAAATTAACATTTTGTTTTCAATATCTCTGTTACCCTTTTGTTAAAACCATAAAACTATCAAGTGCAAAGATTACAGAAACTATTAATGTTTACCCTCATCTCTTCTTTTTAAACAGTTCCTTTACATTTAATTACATAGGCCAAAATGCAGCTTAGAATACAGTAAGTAATAAAACAGAATTTGTAAAATCCAACTTTTTGACAAAATAGCAATAAGTATTAAATAATTTAATTTCAATTATTAAATTAACAACAGTAACATCAATCAAATAAGTCCAATTCGGCATTCATAAATGCCACTTCAGCCACTGTATGTTGCTAACTGATAGTATTATGCAGAGATTCTAATACAGTGGTCTCAAACTCAAATTGCAGGTAGGCCTAATGCATGATATGAAACCAGCAGATAAGTGATTTTTAATGAAAAAAAAATTTTAAATAAATTTTAAATTTTATCTACTAAATATTATTTATCAATACAAACATTAACAGCAATAAAAACAACACAAAGGAAAAAAGTCTGATTTATAATTATTTTTGTTCTGAAATCTAAAGGTTGGTTACCTGCACACTTTGTAATCCAAACAATACAGCAACAGCTAAATATTAAATTTTCAGACAGAAATGTATCTTAAGTAATTTTAATATGTTGAATAAACCCACTAAATAACTTACTTAAACTGAATATAAACAAATTACGAACACTTTTCAAGTGGGACAAAACTGAAGATAAATAATGTCAAATTTTTCTCTTTTTTCCATTTATAAAATTTTTCTTTAATGCATACAGAAAAGAAACATATATTTACATGTAAATAATTACAAATATTTCTTACTACGACATCTGATTGCATTTTGATTCTGATTTATTGTTTCACACCTTGAAGGAAATCTAGAAACTATCTTCATCATGAATTACAGATGCTCATTGGCTAATCTGGTTCCCTTTTCAGACTTACAGAACTCTGCGGAAACTTTACTTCAATTGTGGGAAAAGAAAAAACATTCACATATAAATGTACTCCCAAACAAAACGACATTTATCTTTTAAGATGTATGAGAAAAAGTTTATTAGATCTGTACCTTGAGAGCTTTGAATATGACTTATAGTGTAAATTAATTAGCTCTACTTGTAGATTTTCTGGGATATTACTCACTTTCATTTTTAATGGTAAAGAAAACAATGTAAAATTGGGATCCAAATTATTAAAATCTTATGCCTTTCTTCTAATCTTTGTCATAATAATGCTAATTAATTTTGGGGGAATGTATCCGAGGTCCACATAAAATTGCCTCGACCACATGTAGCCTACAGTCAACCAATTAGAGACCACCGATATATTAAACAATAATCTCTCATTTTGATCAGGTTCTTTAGCCTGTCATATGTTATTTGACTTTGTCTCTTTTTCCATCACGAAAAAAAATTGTTATTATTTTTAACAAAACGAGAACAAAGAATATATGAAAACAGCTATCAAATAACAGGATTAGATTTCAGCAAATTGAACTATATACCAATGGAATCATCTTAAGTTAGTAGTTCATTATCACAGATAATTCATATTTAAGCCTTCCCTCCCCGCTCCAATGTAATTAGGACAATTAAATGTTTAATCTGAAACTCAAAGCAGTATTTTGAAATTGTTTGAACAAAATTAGGTACCAAATCTTTTTCTGAACACTAGCAGGACTTAATGAAGAACTACCAAAAAAAAATTTTTAATCTTAAAACTGAAATTTAAAAATATCAAATTTATTGGTATTTTTCCTTTCTCAAGCCATACAACTCCCTCTAGTTTTTCCATTTTTAACTTTTATCCATTTTTCCCTCCCTGCTTACCTTTAATATTTTTTATGCGGCAATAAATAAGTTTGGGTTTTTTTATCCGTAGATAACTCCATAAAATATAATCCTTGGCCTTGGCTCTCAGATCATTTTAGCATCGGCTCTTCAAAATCACATGATCCATTATTTGGACAGCACCAAAAAATAAAAAAGGGGTAGGACTTGGTGCACTTAAATTGGAAATTATTGTTATTAGATTTTTAAGCCTTTTACGCTTATTTATGATTTTGATAACTTTTTTTTAATCCTTAACCTGGACAAATGTTCAAAATGTTTTTTTATTCACTGGATGGCTTACATCTGCATATTTATTTTTGATTGTCTGCTCAAAATAATATTTTTATGCTTTTTTGTTTATGTTTCTGATGCTATAATTTTGCAATTTCTTACTTTGGCCTGTCATACACCTAATGCAATATAAAATTTTTACCACTTATCAGTATTTAAATTGTATCATGACTGAAATAGTGACTGATAAAAATCTATGCAAATACATTTCACAGATGTTTACATTAATATTTATAGATTTATTAGGAGCAGAAATGAATCATTCATCAAATGAGGTAGAAATGACCTCTACTCAAGTTACTCAATTAACATTTGGAGAAGGGCAGGAAGTTATTAAAAGCATGACTGCCTCTCATATTGCTGTAATCAAAATCAAAATGAAAATAAGAACCAGATTTCGATAAAATCAAAATGAGAACAGCCTTATTACATATGAGTGTGATGCCCTTGCCCTCATTGATTTGACTAATTTAGATATTCTCAGCACTAAAGATTTACACCTGAGCTCTAAAGCGGCTGTCAGACTTTACAAACAAAATGGCTGACCCAAACAAATGGCAGTAGGTAGCATTCGGTCTGGTGCATTTGGCACAAAATGCTATTCAACAAAGGTGCCTGATACTTGACAAACCCAATCTGAAGAAGAAGGAGGAGAAAATAGGCACAATTCATTAAGGGTGAAATAATCAGTGAAGCAAAAAAAAATAATTAAAACAGTATTAATAATTCAGAAGTACATTATATATTACCATTTCTTTTGATATCATGTCTTTCCAACTGAAATACTATGTAGTAGTTTTAACATAAATAAAAGATTCAACATTCAGATTACTTTGCATAGTGAAGATGGTGGTAACGATGTGCTATTGCTTCACAGCATTGTATTATCATACAAAAAAAGACCTTGCATCCCCCCCCAAAAAACTGAACCAATGATTTTCAAAGAATAAAAATGTCCAAAAAAGATATTTTACAGCAATATGATAAAATTAGAATACACATTTAATGACTAGCAAAAACGTAACTAAGGTAACATCAGTTTACTACATGAAAAAAAATGTATATGTTATCAGATTAGAACTAGCAATGAACAGCTAATAGTTCTTCTTAAAAATGAAAAAAACTAGTACAGGCATTGAAGATATCCCAAAAGTATAGACATAAAATCGTGAATCAAAAAATGTTCTCCCCAATAATTTAAAAGGGGAAGGGACACTTAACTGGTTAGCAATAAATGTTTTAATGAACATTAAAACATTTATTAACTTTATTACAAACATTAATTAGTTATCTTTCTTACTATATGTATATAATAAAAAATGAGTGGAAATATAAGAAAAGTTCAGGATTATTTATTTCACTTACTTAAAACATTATTTTCTTCAAGAAAAACAAGCCATTAAATACATTTAAACTCGATTTCTAAAGAAAGCTAGTAGCTACTAGAATATTTATGATTTTCATGTTACACAAACACACACGACTTTTAAGAAAAATATTTCTCTTGAATACAGCTTTTTTAAATTTTACTGCGATTTATTAATAGGTCCACTAATCAGAAAGGTCTGACAGTGAAGCAGTTCTTTTAAAATTTTCTTTTAAAGACGGTTAAATGTGAAATCATGTGAAAGTAAACAAAGTAACCGATTAAAAATAACATTAATTCTCAATTAAATTAACTGAGTTTAAAAAATTAATAGCATTTAAAAAAAATTACAAAATCAAAATGTCATAAGATTTCAGGATATTTTTAATCCATGAAATATTTGTCATTAATAATATTTAACGTTTATTAATTGTTAGATGAACATCCCACTTAATTGAAATACTGATAAAAAATGTAATACATTAATGAGGCATAAAATCAATCTTCTCCAACCTTTTTTTTTTCATTGGAAATGACAGAAGTTCTATTTGAAATTTAAAAAACTATTACCTTGGTTTTTTTTTTTTTTTTTTAATCTATAAGAACACATATACTTGCTCCAGCACTTCTGGAAAATTGGAAGAATGCCTCTTTTGATATCTGACATAGATAGACTTTCCCTTTGTTTTTGATAGAGTACACTGTCTGAAACAGCACACTGTAGAATCATCTTGATAAGATAGAATACTGGAATCAGAAGGTGGGAAATTTAGTAAATATGATGGTTGTGGCATGTTAAGGATGTGTTTCTGATCGCAGAAATCTAAGCTTCTTTTCTCAGAATGTGACACTGTACCAAAAGGCTGAAAAATACTTTTAACTCCATTTGCACTACAGTTTCAGTTATGCAATCCTAGATGATGTCACTTCATTGAGAGTAATATCCTCTAATAAGTAAATTAAAATATTTAAGTTGCACATAACATAATTTTTCCACACTTTAATGGTATTTAACAATGAGAAGTAATCTCAATATACTATATGCAAAAGCAGTGAAAGATAAAGTAACAAAGATCAGATCATGAATATTAAGTTAAAATACATTATTAAGAGTTTTTCGCAGAATGTCTCAAGCAAATTTTTATCTTTTGCAAGGAAATTTACCCTGTAGCCAGTCACTAATATTGATAGTAGCCCAGAAGATGATATCTGAAACTGGAAATACACATTCAGTTTGCTTATACTCACTAAATGGGAAACATTTCACCATATTAGTTACAATAACAGAAATAGCTTCATTATTTACTTTATATCTGTTAAAAAAAGACACAAAACTACACTAGCTGATCTGCTGGCTCGGCACAGCTGTTAATAACATGGTTCATATAAAATTGAAAAAAGGCCCTTAATAGTTTAAATGAAATCATTATGCAAATATTTTATAGTGTAAAATAATATATGCTTTTGCTCAACAGTGTTATAGAAATTTATTTCTACCTTAAATTAATAAAAATAGTTACCATGGGTTATTCGAAAGAAAGTCTTGAAATTGTTCAGTCTCGATTAGGTGGGGCTCTGCTGTATCCTTCTAGTGCCCAAAAGATGTTCAATTAAATATTACATCACAATTTTCTTCAAAATACTTCAGAGCAGGAGCTCCATTTTTTACAAAATCTTCATATACAGTTAACATTTAACAGATATTCCAATAGCCATTTCAGCTCAGTACATTATATAAATATGACAATTATTTAAATGGTTAATATATCAGAATAAAATGCATATTTACAATTAATTAAAGTATGAAATGCTTTAAATTTACAAACATTCAGAGCTAATAGAAATATTTATATTAATACATATAAAGTAGAATTTTAAATAACAAATATGGCAGATCATACAATACATAGAAATATAGCAAATTTGTTTTCTCACTTTTGACACAGGAATATGTATTGTAAATACTTTTTGCTAACATCCAAAATAGTTGTAGAATCATATTTAGTATCACAAGCACAGAGACACAATAAGCTATTTAGAAGAAAAAAATGATTCTATTGCAACTTCATTTCAAAAACATCAGAATAACATCTTAAGATTTTCCAAGAAAAGTTTTCTTCGATGGTCATCGTAAACATATAAGGACATTGAAACACAGACAAGATCATTTAGATTACACATTAAGAAGCACTTTTCCCCATTTAAAAGTCTTATTATAAACTTGAACAGATTTGTCACAATATGCTATACTTACTACAGATTACAGTTTTAAAAAGATACATAAGAAACATGAAAAACGTAACATATATTGAACTTCACAATATGAACAAAATATTAAATTATATAATACAATAACACATGACAAATGACAATAAATGACTATCTAACAGATTATTTGCACTAGTAATATTGCACATAAATATTTTTACACAATTTAATTATAATGCAACTTAAAAACCATCTTTGGTATAAAAAAATGAAATATATAGCCAAAAATGAAATGGCTTAAAAATAAATTTAACATGTCATTTTTAAATATTTGGCAAATTTTGAAAAAAGTTTAATGGTATTAATTTTGATATATACCACAGGAACTACAAAGGTCAATGTTAAAAGTACATTTTATAACCAATTCTTAAAGGCACATCTGTTCCAAATGGTTTAAAGCAATAGGAAATATTGCACTGCAAATATATATTTTGTAATATAATGTGAAAATAGTTAAAAAATTTTATGAGATCACCAACACTGAAATATCAGAAAAAGTACAGGAAAATATTTTTCAAATCATGTCAAAAATTAAACAAAATGTGTATTATATATTATTAGCACTGGTTTGTAAGAATAATAGATAAATATTCTTGCCATAAATATTATAATTTACACTTTTCCCATAACAGTAATATATATTTAAGTTTACACTGATAATGTTCTCTTAGAAACAGTTATAGTTTTTACCTCTGTAATTGTAGAAAATACTTTTTGACTTAAAAATGAGTTTGAAATAAAATTAGTAAGTAGAATCCCAGTCATCCCAACCTTCGCTAGTCTGATTTAGTCACCAACCAAAAAAAAGATCACAAGCATACACAACTAAGTAGCATTTATGCTTTGAATTTTTTTTTTTTTTTTTTTTTTACCTAGATGCAACAGGGGAAAAGTGTACGTTTCTATGGAAGAAAAACTGAAACTTTGAAGAGATTAATAAAAGTAAAACATTATTAAAAGTGGCATACGATTATAACATAAGGAAAATGAACATAAGAAACTAGAAAAGGAACCAGAAAAATCCATGCAAGTGACATTTAAGAAAAACAATAAAAAAAATACAATTATGAAAATGTTCTAGCAAAGCTTTGTTTCTTTGATTCACTAAACACAGAGTTAAAGGTGTTCCAACATCTGGACTAAACTTACAATAAAAAAGCCTAAAAATTCCAAAAGAAATTTAATGAGAGTGCCTCTACCTTTACAGCTAGCTCAACACACGAAAGAAAAGATATGGCATACAGGACTAACTGCACATAAAAAAATTTCAGCAAATGATGATTCAGTGGAAAGTTTCAGAAATAAGTTTCATAAGTTGCATGACAAAGAAAGCTTGACTAGAGACCAAATATTTAAATGTGACGAGATATGACTAAGTTACAAACTGCTGCCTGCTAAAACACTCACAGCTAAGTCTGAAACTGCAGCACCTGACAACTAGTGAAATAAAGAATGAATAATAATCCTTTCCTGTAGTAATGCCACAACAAATCTTACAATGAAACTTATTATGATAGGAAAATCAAACAATCCAAGAGCTTTCAATGCTCTTCTAGGCAAATAGTATGAGCAGAAAAGTGCATGGATGAGTTCAGATATTTTTAAAGAATGGTATTTTTTAATAACTTTGTGCCACAGATTGATACATTTTTCAAAAAAGAATAATTTGCAAAGAAAAGACTATGCTTTAGGAATAATACTCTTTCTCAAATGAAGAACTGCAAGGTAGAGAAATAAAGGCCATTTTTACATCCAAATCCTTTGGCAGTCTGTCAGCCCATGGATCAAATGATTTTGAAGACTTTAGAAAGAAATTATTGAAAAAAACTCTGTTAACTTTTATTGGTTCTATTCACTATGAAGAAGATATGATCCAAGAGTTTGTGAAGTTTGAACATAAAGAATGTTGCCTATTACATAGTTCAATAATGGGAAAATGTCAGCTTAATAATTGCAAAGATCTTGAGAAAATTTTGTCAAGTGAAGGTAAGCAGGAAGAATTTCCAGAAAACACTGACCTTGAGAAGGCTAATCAAGTAGATGTGTTATCTATGCTAACAAAAGCACCTGGATGTGGCAATGAAACAGTGCAGGACTTGAATGAATGATTTTTTTCAAGATGAGGAATATACGGACAGATAAAGAAATTGTTATAATGATGCTAAATGAGAAAGATATAGATGGTAATAAAAATGCAGTTATGATGGCTGAAAGCAAAGACAGAACTTTTCACACCAAAGGACAAAAAGCCTTGGAGCTAGCGTTCAAATATATGGAGCAGCTGGAGGCAGCTAGAGGAAAATTCATCAACACAAGATGTTTTACTTCTGCAGACACTGTGAGAACTAGCTGGGAGAAAACATCAAATAGCAGGCAAACAAAAGCCAATTACCAATTTTTTTCAACACATCAGATTGTTCTTTGTAATTCTTTGTGGCACATACTGTGAAAATCAATAATTTGTTCAAGATACTAGTATGTAATTTTTGAAATAATGAATATACTTTATCAGTTTTAAATGCCATATTTGTTACTTTCCGTATCACCTGACCTTCCTGATCACCCAACTAGGCAACAATATGCTTAGGTAGGATAATCAGGACTCTACTGTATTTTTTTTTCAAATGCATATAAAGGCTAAATACGAAATAATTAACTGAATTTTTCTTATATAAATATTATTTGCTAAGATTACAAAAGAAAGCAAAAAAGAAACTTCATAAATTAAATGGTTAAAAATAAATAAATCTACCTAATCATTAAGCAATCAAACCAGTCTTCTGATAAACATAAAAGATTTTACAATAAACATCCTAAAAATCATACGCAATACTCAAACAATTAGAATTTCATTAAACTACAAAGTGAAAAACACAAAAAAGTCAGAGTACAAAAATAATTTCATTGTTGCCTTTACCTAAACTTTTTTTTTAATATTTTAAATCTAAAATGGTGCTGTATATGCATGTAAATTATTGACATAAAATCAGCATAAACCAAAATTTAATACCTCGCAATGCAGTCTGCATCTTGGCGATTGTCAAGATTACCGGAATTCTTTTATAAATCAGGATATTATTATATCAAAGAATCATCTTAATTCAATTTTAAACACTATACTAAAAAAATGTTAAAATTTTCTGCATGTACCAATTAACCAATTATTAAAGTCTCTAAAAATGGAAAATAAAGTGCAAAATGTCAGTTTTGCCTTTTATGCACAAAAATATTACTTTAAAAAAATCTTTAATGCAAGATAATTTTCTACTGGTTTTTTAAGCTTTAGGCCAGAGCAATAAAGACAATCATTAAATCACTGAATTAAAAGGTCCTCATTAAAATAGCCACTGCAAGCCAATTTTAATAACTAACTACAGTGGTCACTAATGAAGCTGCATGTCACAAATTTGATGCTTAAGTTTGCCAATTTTAGCAACTAACTGTGATAGCTTTAAGAAGTAAGGATATCAGTAAGTCAAAACTTGGATTTTACGTATTTTCAAACTATCAGAACCCAAGATATATACCCCAAATCAGTCATTTTCAGAGATCCTATAATCCTGAAAACTGAAAAATTGAGATATTTGAATTTAGCAAACCATTTATACTAGTTATGATTTATTCATCTCATTAATATTTTACCCTACAGCTTCACAGACTGTAATATTACAATATACATAAATCATAAAATATTTTAAAGCAAATTAATGAAATGCACACTGTATTTTTGTTTTAATCTATTAAGATAGCAGCCTTAAAATAGGCTTTAAGTTAATTAATTTTTTTAATCAAGACAAATTTTACTTTACTTGAAAATATATAAACTCAAATTATTAAGATGAAGCATGCTGATGAATTCTCTCTTCATTTTTGTCATTTTGCCAAATTATTATATATGCCGCAAAAACATTCATATTTAATTATAGCACATTTAATTATAAAATTATACCATATATGAACATCTGCTTTTCATTCATTATTTTTAAATCAAACAATAGTTACAAAAATATCATTTATCAGTCGGTGTTTGAATATGACCTCTCTCAAATGATGATCCAGCTGCATTACATAGTCCTCTAAATAGCTCTGGAAATTGTCTATATAATCACTACGAATACTGGTGTTGCCAGCTCCAAAACAATGCGTGAATTCTAATATAGCTGCACAATGTGTTCAGAAAACTTCTTTGAGGTATCTTCATTAAAAAAAAAAAACAGAACATTAGAACAGGGGACCAGGTCAACCAAGAAGGTGTCATCATAATGAGAAATTAACTTCACACAAAATGCCTGTCATGAGAAATCGATATGTATTTGGCTTGCTCAATCTTAAAACCATCAAGGGTCCATATCCACATTCAGCCTCCATAAATAAGAAAGCAAGAAGTCTTATAGCAGTCTTAGATATCATTCACAGCACATAATACATGCTTCTTGGATGAATGTGCAATGCAGCATAGCCATCATCAGACTAAGGTCATGCTTTTCCATTTACTGACAAATGGTTATTATACTATTACTCAGCATACAGACTTGAGAAATCAAAAGCATGATTATTGCATGATTTTATTAATAATCTATAAATACTGCTGCATCATATACCTATTACACAGGTGCACAATGTATATTTAAGACGTCTCTAAAATTATGGTTTGGTACGGTTTTTGTATTAGTGCAACCACCTTACTAGAAAGAGTCAAATTTTCAGATTATTTTAAACCCTGGTAACTACGTGCATAAAAATCTTTGGACAACCACGCCTATACCAATTCTTCTGTTTTAAAAAAGAACAACGCTGTCTTCATATGCTTTATTGTTGTTGTATTAAGTACTAACAGTTTTACAAAACTAATCATCATACTTTTATCTTAAACTAGATTTTAATACACACACTTGTGGAATGTGTCTACAGAGAAGGTTATTTAAAAAGGAATACCTGAGGAGGAGGACTCCTTGATGGAGGACTTCCTAAGGGAA
This sequence comes from Stegodyphus mimosarum, assembly GCA_000611955.2. NCBI lineage: Eukaryota > Metazoa > Arthropoda > Arachnida > Araneae > Eresidae > Stegodyphus > Stegodyphus mimosarum. The sequence continues at coordinate 301,412 of KK115759.1, read as the reverse complement.
ACTGACTTTTACTCACATTACATATTTGGCTTTGAAACTGTTCTTAAAGTTTTCACAACAGAAGAAATGAAAACCCACTTGTACATATGTTAACTAATAAATTTTTCAAGATAAATACCTAATTAAAACATAATACACATATGTATATAATAAATATTTCTTTATTATTACAAGTCATCATTCCTTTTCTTTGGTAAAAAATTATCAAATTGCACCATGGTGGTTGCATTAATATGTACGTACCTATATTTTTATACCAATTTGCAAAAATTTGTTCAGGTCATATATAGTATTTATGGTTCAGGAATTGGCAACTAATGCATCATTCAATGTAAGCATCACATTTTAATCAAGCCTATTAATATTCCATGAATTTTTCTAATAGAATATCAAATTTTCTCATTGACTATTACTTCAAAATACAAGTCATAAAAAATATTAAAATAGTATGCAATATGATACTTAAAATAGGTTAACTGCTAAGCATAATGCACATATTTTTTTTTTAAGAAAAGGGTTTTCTGAATTTACTGAAAAATGTGAGAACATAATCACATTTATGCTTTAAATTCAAAGCAGAATTTATTACATCAGATCAGCTGTCACCATTACTACCAAAGCTACTTTTTAAAAGATTCCTTCATAAGCTCTATCTGTAAGTCCTATGTATTTTAATAACCTAACTAGCATTTGCAAGAAAATATCACTACTGCTAATAATTGAAATTTTCTCACAAATTAATGTCACTAACTAGTTAGTTTCACTGCTAAACAGTTTGACTAATTAGCAGTAAAACTATTAATATTTTCAAGAAAATACAGTACTTTCTGATAATCAGCAACCCACTGCCAAATCATCAGTGATTTGTGAATAGATGAAAAACATTTGCTTGGTTATTTCTGCAGCTCATATGCACTGTTCTACTCATAAATAATTATAAACAGAAGCATTATGAGGAACAGGAAGTTTGATGAGAAAAAAACCGTATAGAGTTAATAATTTTACATACAATGGATACTGTTTAGTGAAATTGCCATAAATTATAAAGCACATAAATTAGCATGCACTCATTTAAACAATTAATTGCAAACAATTAAATTATATTAAAGACATGCATATGCTATATGTATGCATTGGTTATTTGGTACTTACATACTATGAAGACTACCTAGATATCTCCTCAAAAAATAATATGAAGACTATCTAAAAAAACCTAGGTGCTAACATAGGTTATAGAGGGTGCTAAAATATCGAGTATTATGTAAATATTATGTAAATTGCGCTAGTCCCGCACTTGCTATTACCACATCTTTTTTTGCTACATTTACGCGGATTATTGCATTTAGATTAAACACGTGAAACTGTTTGTGATTATTTTTTTCCCAATGGATATCAACATTTTCCAGCTTCCTTCAAATGAAGAAAAAGCAATAGAATTTTTCAGAGAGGCTGGAATTTTACCCAAAGAGCGCATCTGTAAAACAGCCATGACATGAAGTTTTATAATTTAGGATTTTATTGGAGATGCAATGTCAAAAATTGTCAACAAAAGTTTGGTGTCCGAACTGGTACGTGGTTTGAAAACAGCTGTATTGAATTTTTAAAAGGTTAAGGATTTATTTGCTTTTGGTCATATGAACAGTCATCCATTAATAAGACTGTTATTGACTAGAATAATTATATGCGTGAAGTGTATGTGAAGGATTTGGAGGATAATCGCAATATTAAAATTGGAAAACCCGGAACGATTGTCGAAATTGAAAAAAGCCTTTTTACATGTCGAAAGAATAATCAAGGTTGTATCTTGCCACAACAGTGGGTCTTCGGCGGAATTTGCCGGGAGACAAAAGGAGCATTGCTAGTCAGAGTTCTAGACCACGAGGCAACAACATTAATGCATGAAATCCAAAATAATATTGCTGAAAGCTCAACAATAATAATATCAGATTCGTGGCCTAGATATCAAAGAGAGGAGCTCATTGCTGCCGGTTTGAGCATTTTAAGATGAATCATCGATACAATTTTGTTGACCCATCTACACAGACTCATATTCAACATGTGGAAAGTATGTGGGGTTCAACAAAATGGAGGAACAAGCGACAATGTGGGGCAAGCTGCCATCATTTCGATACCTATTTAGCTGAATTTATTTGGCAGAAAAAAAAACAGAAAACGCCTTTTGATGCTATTTTGAAAGCTATTTCCCGCCACTTTCCTCACCATTAACATCAATGTTTTCTTTTAACGAGTTTTAAGTAAGTTAATTTTAATTTTTTTAATTTGTATTTAGTATATAGTTTATATATATATACGTTTATTTATAATATGTATGTATACATATTTGGGATTTTGGGTTTTTAAATTTTTGTTCTTTTATAATTAGAAATTTTATTTTTTAAAGAATTTATAAACCAAAAATCGCCAATGAAAATTTTTGTTGGCAAATGTCGCCAAGGTAGTCGTCATAGTACATCATAGTACTGGTTAGTACCGTCACAGCACCGGCTGTCATAGTACCGGTTATTTATTGTCACATGTGTACTTAAATTGTCAAAATATTATTATTTGTCACATGTCCTAAAATATGTCAAAACATTATTATCTGTCCGGTTATTTACTGTCACATGTGTACTTAAATTGTCAAAATATGTCAAAAATGGACAATTCTACAAAAGTTGAAGTTGATGGTCAGATAATCAGAAAGTACCAAAACTACTAATCATTATAAAAACATTATAAGCTCACAAAATTTCTTGATTGAAAAGACAATAAATATTCTTGCCAATTTCCAATCAACTACAAAGAAATCACAGAAGAAAGTTAGCTCAACTATATGTTTAGCATATAAAATCCATAAAACAATCTATGTAGTTAATTATAAGCATGATTGATTTAATTTAGAACACCCATTTTAATCAGAAGCTAACAAAACAATTAAATTCCATTAAAGGTGATTTAGTTAATTGTTGCATAAAAATACATGCACATAAAACCATTTTGTTTAAACTACCTAATCCTAAAAATTTACATTAATTTAGGCCAGTTATGATAAAAAAATATTGAATATACATGTAATAAAAATTTCATTCATACACATACAACTAATGAACAAATATTTTAAAGTTTACAGTTCTTAACAGCAACAGATATCTGCCATTCTCACATAAAAATAACTTAAAAAAATAGCTGTATAAACATACATTTGCAAGACACAATATTTAGTCAAGATTAAAATACTTACCATTAAAGATGTAACAAAATATTACTAATAAAACAATAAAACAAAGCTATATTATAATCTATAATTTTCAGTGATATATATGCATCTGCCTGAAATGAATATGATGCACATGTACTGTACGATTTCAGTTTCCAAAAATTTTCTGAAGTCACCAGTTATTGACCCTAAAGAGATAAAATATAAAATTTAATAATTCCATTAATATGAACCAGAAAATTTTCATAACTCCCATGCTTCAATATTCTAAAAATAGCATTTCTTAAGCAATTACAGATTAGACTACAGTATACATAACTTTTAAATTTGAGTACTATTTAGTACTTGAAATTATTTAGTAAATATTTATATGTTAATAGTATTATACTTCATGAAACTAGAATTTAATATTCAGATACATGTGTATATGCATACACAGAGAGTATGTTATTTGCTGCCTTGATTTTACATTGTATACTAAACTCCTGATTATTTATCATAATTAATGCACTATTGTGCATGAAACAGGAAAAGAAATAAGACAAAAATGGCATAAGGCAATATTCATAAATTAAATGGAATAAGGCAACAATACATTTATATATATAAAAAAAATTGACTTTTCTGGAATTTTAAGAAAATGACCAGAACACACTATTTAAAGCACAGTTTAATTAAAATGCCCATAGATTTTGCAGCCTCTCACATGAAAATGCATTAAATGAATTCTCAGCAGCTAAAGCTCTGAGGCAAAACAATGCTTTTTCTCCATACAGGAGTCCTGAATGAGAATACCTTCTGACAATTTACTGTCTGTCTACCAGAAGAACAGTCCTGCCACAGCAGTCACTATAGCAACAGGGCTAGCATATTTCAAATAGGGATGAACCAAGGGTTGCCAATTTATCTTTAAATGTGGTAGGATGTCAAACTGAAAAGTAAATCTTCAAGACACCCCTACGGAAAATGGGTTATGGCTCATTTCTACGGCAACAGACAGCTGCAGACTAACTGCAAGAGCTTTTCTTATGAAAGACAGACTGCAGATTTTGCATTTATTCAATAAAACATGCAAGCATCAAAAGGAAAATATGTTTGAATCATGAAAGCAATAAGATTGACTAAATTATGCAAGCAAGAAAACACATGCTCTTTTCTATGCTCAGATCAGAAAGATGTCCCAACATCTCTTTCTGATGATGCATGCTGCAGGGGGGGGGACATTTTTTTAAGTCATGTTCAAGTTCATGTCATAATTAAAGCTAATTAGTCAATTTGTGAAGAGACTCTCCCTTTTCTAACTTACCAATTGGGCTCAATTTTTGCTTAGTTGTTACAACTGCCTTTCACTCTTTACACAGCTGTTTAAACTAATTCTTACAAATACACTCACGTTTGTGAAAATTGCAACACCATGAAGGACTTACGCGAGTGAGCTGAAATTTTCAGGAAATGCAAAGTAGCGCATGATATGCAAATGATTAGAATTGCAAATCCGTAGCGCATGCGTATGCTGAGCAGCGCCCTCTGAACGGCTGATGGATCCGAATAAATAGACGGCTGTAGCGAGGCGTGTATGGTTATCGGTGGTTATCTGCTAGTGGTAAACGTTAACTCAATCTGTACTTATGCCTCTTCGACGAAAGAGAGCGAGATTTGAACAACTTACAGAGTTTGAACGAGGGAGAATCATCGGCCTTCGTGAAGCTGGATTGTCGTATCGTGCAGTAGCCTCTCGTGTGCAGCGTAACAGCAGCACAGTGATGCGCGTTTGGAAGCAGTGGAC
>KK115759.1:230370-288119 GCA_000611955.2 Stegodyphus mimosarum | reverse complement strand
TATACTATATATATATTATTAATAATACATTAAATTATTATTACGTAATGTCTTAAGTTGAATAATGATTGTTTAATACCTTTTTCGAAGGGGGTATCTGGAAGGCTCATTAAGTTCATTACTGTAAAAAGATGAAGTGGCCAGTCTTCAGCTTGCAAACCTTATTCATTTTTAAAATGAAAAGGGATTAAAATTTTTAAACTATGTAAATAACATTAGGACTATATGCCTAAGGGAAGAGTTATTTTCATTAAGGACTTTCTAAGGAAAACTCACTCGTATTTATGTTATAAATGGGTAAAGCCATGAAAACTCTCATGCAGCCAGCTCATTCACTAGTATTTAAACTCAAGTCAAACTACCAATGTTTAGAAATTTAATCTGGTGGCAGAGTCTTTTACATATATATATGAGAAACCATACTGCTACAATTTCGCAATCCAATTTAGCCAACATAGATTACCTGTCAAATAATAACTGAAATACTGATTACAAAATAGTATTATAACTTATGTGAAATATTATATACAAAAACTTTTATAGAACTCACTTTACGCATTAATGAAATTTTTTCTCGGAACAGCTTTACTAAAAATTAAACAAGGGAATATTACAAAATAAAAGCATAAAAGCATTTATATTTACTTGACTAATTCTATTAAATCCATACTGTCGAAATCTCTCATCGTATAATGGAACATTATTTCGTCCAATATAAAATGGTTCCCAAGGATCTCTCCACAGAACTTCAAAAAGAACATCAAGTTTCCTTGTTGGTGGCTCTCTTTGCCAAGCTTCATAATCTGTGTGTCTTTGACATTTCCAACAAAGCTCAAAATAAAATGGTCTTGCTTCCATTGCCTCAACCTGTTGAAGTAAGCTTGATTTAGTTCTTGGAATTGTTGCATCTTCTTTTACTTCAAAAGCAGGAACAACATATACAGTCTTATCATCTTTATTTGTCTCTGAAAAAAGCTTTTTCTCTTTTGCAAACTGTAGGAAATCATTATGCAAGTTTTCACTTGGCACCATGTCAATATCAATAATAAACACGAACTCAGTAAGTGCACTTCTCCTTGCAACATTGCGTAATAAATTGTTTGGATAAGCAACACCAAGTGCATAGTTCTTTCCAACATTAAGTTTCTGTAAATTATTTGCTAAAAAGTCACATGAATTAACATTAGGAAATGAGGAAGGCAACGCATTATTTGTAGGACCATTTAAAGGGTATACCAGATGAAAGCTTGTGTTGTACCGAATATTTTGATAGCAACGCCTAAGATGAAGAATGGTTTCTACTGCCAAAGGAACATCTTCTGTCAAACTAAAAACAGCTACAGAAATTACTCCTTGCCATGCAGATGCAAGCAAATCAAGATTATGAAGACCATTTATTGTAGTTTGTGTAGCTAAAGTAAGGTCTTGTTTCAAGTGATAATTATTTTTGATTAACTCTCCAGTTATGAGATAATTTATAATATGAAATTCACCAGATGAATCTAAAACACTACTCTGATGAATGGATTTCATCATATTGGCTCTGTCTCTCTGAATCTCTGTCTCTTGATAATCTCGAACACTCGTATCCCATCCTCTAACAGTGACTTCTCTTTGATGTCTTTGATTTTTGCGTGCTTCCAATCTACTAAGCAGAGTCATGTGTATAACCTAAATATAGAAATGGGAGAAAATTTTTTTTATAGTTTTACATAAGACACTAAATTCAGGAAAAATCAAACTTAAAACATGCAGCACACTTGAGAAAATTAAATTTCAAACCACAATTAACTAATTTTCAGATCATATAAAAAAACATAATCATTCATTGAATTCTAAAGCAGCATGAAACACATTAAATACATTTTTAAAATAATACTGTGTATGAGTTCACATTAAACAGGAAACTATTTATCCCTAGCTTATTCATTTAGTTATATTAGAGTAGATCTAAGCGATATAACCAATCAGTTCTTTCCTTTTTCCCTTCCTTGTAAGAAGTAAAAAAGTACTTTAATTGTAAAAAATTTCAGGTATCAAATTTCAAAGAAATATCCATTTAGGCTATTCTTTTAACCACTTGGATTCTTCCCCCCCCCCATGAAATTTGAGCATATGGACAAAATAAAATACTCTTTTTTCCAAAATGGATTCAAAGGAGATTTTTTTCATAATGTCTGAACATATATATGTATTTCGCATCAGTGAAAAATTATTAGCTGTAGAACATTGAAATCTTGTATAGCGTGTGCTATAAGATCTAATTCAGCATCTCCCTTTTTTATTGCAATCAGCAATACCAAACATACGTTAATAATGTATAGAGTCTCATGTACATTAATAATGTATAGTACGTTAATAATGTCTACTACATTTTAAATTTTTGAATCAAAATTAAAGGAGATCCCTTACTATTTTTGAATTTTTTTTTATATTATGGAAATGCCAATCACATTAAAATTTAAAATACATTATAACATCACAATATGTAATGCTAAAACATCCTGTTATCTTTAATCACAATCTTAATAATTCTGCCACTCTAGCCTCCTGGGCACCGATACCATACATTGCAGTGGGAATAATTACATTTCCATAAATCTCCTCAAGAGTAAAACTTTTCAAAGCAATGATGTCTGAACCAAAATTCTTTTCATATTCATTTAAAATCATGTCTATTCATTTATTGATGAAAGTAAAATATTCAGAAAACTTCAATTTGTTGTCCAAAATAACAATCAAATAAATCAAATTAGAAACAAATTTTATTTTGTGATCTTTATATTTTAAATTTGGCTTTCTTATCTGTTTTCCTCCCTGGGAAAAACTAGAGCATTAGTCTTCTCTAAATTAAAAGCATCTCACCTCATGCGAACTTCTCAAAATAGAAGTAATTTCCTGTAATTTTTTTCTCTAGTTTCTCCAGAAAAGAATTAAACACGCAAATTGTGAGATCATCCACATAACAGTACCAATCAGAACCTACAGGAGAAGACTACATTATCAGTTTATTTATAATAACATTCCACAACAATGGAGAGCTGCAGAATTCCTGAGGGCATCCTTTCCTAATATTCAAGTACGTCAAATAAGGTTCAACCCTCAATATCTCTAACTCCTCATATCTTTGGTACTTGGGAGAAGGGGAAGGGAGGAATTTTTCTCCTTATCCCCTTAGATGACAGCAATTCCCTTTCCTTTGGTTCACAAATACAAAATAAGTGCATTCTGAGATTTTAGAATCAAAGTTTCAAAGATACCTTTTGTCACTACTCCATGCAAATCAGCATGTAATCTAATTTACTGTACTGATAACAAGCAATAGTTAAATTTATGCAGCTACTGGTGATTTATTCTTCTGATCTGAATTTAAAATATTATATCTTCTAACCAACCACTGGTTCCACAAGACAAATCATAACATTTTTTGCCTTCAATTCAATTTTAATATATGCACTAGTGAAATTTTCTATCATTGGAAGAAACTGTAAAATAGCTGCATGAATACAGTATTTTGCTGCAAAACTGCTACACAGAACAATCAGAAGAGGTGTTTTGGAGATAGATGATGTGCAGTTCTGAAGTTGTGCATGATACTGAGTTTGCACAATTCGTTGATGTTTATTTAAGCGAGAAAGATAGCTATTCACATGGGAAGAAGATAGCTATTCACATGGGAAGAAGATCAGCACGTAAAATTACAGAAGAATTTCATGGAAAATGCAAATATTTCACTTTTTTTAATGCATCATACAATATTTATTAATCATTAAAATTTGCATTTTAAATTGCTTAAGTGTGTTTTCTTTTGAAATGTTGATAACATTTGCCAACTTACAATAAATATGGATAGTTCAGGAATCTTTTTTTAAAAAAAAGTCACTTAAATAGCCAACCTGCACCCAATAAGTAATTTTAACCTTTTCATCTCTAAAAACTCACCCAACTATGCCAAGGTGGTAGCGTTAATATACACATACCCCGATGGATCCAGATCCAAGTCTTTAAATCCGGGACTACATGGCTAATAAATGTTATATAAAAGTCAATGATTTTAATATCATTCAGTTCAAAAATATAAAATGAATTTTAAAAATAATCTTGAAAATTTTATAGATAGCAAACATTTTTTTTTGCCAAGAAGATTATTTTCTACTTTTGAATGTTTACTTAGGCTTATTGTAAGTATTACAAACTTAATCAAAATATTTTACAAAGTGACAAAAATTGATCCATTGGTTGAAACTTTATAAATCCATATTGTGAAGGGTTATTATCCCATCAACTGTAAAACTGTTACCAAGCAACATGCTTTATAAGTGTGACATAACACTTCTAACAACTACACTTTCATTTGATATAATACTGAATGATTCCTGATAAGCCATGTTTTGTTTTTATGGACAATATTATAAATCAATTGTTATTACTGTGTTTTTTCTTCCCTTGTGACAAAAAAAATTATTAAAACTTGGGACATGCCTTCTATAGAACAGCAAGCAGTGGATTTTTTTTTTTCAAAGTTAAAGAATCCTTTAATCAAAAAAGTGTATATTAATGAACATAGAACATAACATAGTTTATGGAATATATCATACAACATGACATAGTTGAATATGGCCAACTAGAACAATTACCTGCAGGAAGTTCGCACTCTAGCATTCTAAGCAGATCTTTTAGGAAAATCGAAGAGCCTTATACAATAGAAGTTTTTTTTTTTTTTTTTTTACCCCAACGGCGAACCCTCAGCCGACTTCCGTTTGGCTCCTACTAAGGCCAGAAGTGGTGGTCACTTTACTATGGAGGCACCTAATAGGTGGGCCACCTTTGCCTCCTATGAAGGGATGGACATTTACAGCCATGCTTTCTCCGGGATTCGAACTCAGGCCCTTTGGTATTGTAGCTGTCTCCCCTAACCACTATACCGTCTGGGCGACACCTGTTTAGTAGACAATAGTAGAAACTGACAAAGGCTTTCTCACAAAGCATAAAAATGAAGCATGTTGAATACTGATTGCTTATTAATCAAACAGGCACCAGTTCATTATGAATAACACAGAAGTGATTGATGCAACTTTCACAGGATCTTTGTCAACTTTCATAGTTCAGTGGTAGCCAATTTTCACAATCGAAGGGATAATACAGTAAGTACCAGAATTAGTTTTAAAAGGTATTAGCATATGCATTTAATTTTTGGTATTTGCATATTATCCCATCAGTCGTGAAAGTTGGCTACTATCGAACCAGGAAAACTGGCAGAGATCCTGCCTAAGATGCTCCAGTCCTTCCCATGGAATTCTGAAGGAACTGACATCTCCTTATTTAATAAACAAGCATTATTCAACCTGCTCTGTTTTGTGCCTCATAAAAAGGCTTTCCTTAATTTCTGCTATTTTGTTGGCTATTTTACCCATAGAAGTTCTGTTTAGAATGCTTATTCCATAAGTTTTAAAATAATCCAGTGCTTCCTGCTCTGTAGAAGGTTCATCTCAAATTTTAAGCACTTTTTCCAAAATGTAAGTAAAGAGCACAGCTGTAACAATTAATTTATAGCCTTGTTCAAAAACAAATAAACATGGCTTACCCAGAATTAACCCAGAATACATCAAACAAAAGCACACATGTATTCGTACATCACGCACTTTCCCATAATTAGCACTAAATCACCTTACTTGGCGACAACATCATAGTTGACAAGACCTAATTTTTTTAAATGAATCTAAGTTATACGAGATAGCAGACATTCCTAATTTTTTAAATGAATCTAAGTTATACGAGATAGCAGACATTTACAACATTTTAAATATTTAATTTGGTCACAAATCAAATACAAATTATTATTTATGATCTACATTCACATTTTTTACAAAATAACTCATTTATGGAGTGACATAAACTAACATTTTGAATAAAATTATAACAAATCTAGATTTCAAAAAAGATTAATTTAAAAGGGAAATATAATACATATTTAGCAGCAGACTGTTGTATTTAAATTCTAAAATTTATTAAAGTTTCTAAAATTTATGGAAAAGTATATTCACAATTTCTCCTCATTTGCCAATTCTTTACAGAAAATATTTCAAAAAAGGGTATGCCTTCTAAAGTAGATATATCTTAAAAGCTTTTATGTAATAAATAAAAATCTGACATGGCTACCACATGATTACCTTGATTACCTACCACATGATTGGCCCATTTTTTGCTGCACTTCATTGAAACTTATTTCCTTGAATTTCATTATAGATGTATTTCTCATTCATCTCATTAACTGTTTATAACATCTCATTTAACTACTATCACTCCATGGTAAGGCAGAAATACATAAAAACTCAAAATGTCTTCATCAAAAATTGGGGGGGGACTAAAACAATGAATAGAGTGAAAGACTTTAAAAAAAACTTCCCCCCCCCAATTAAAATTAGAAATTCTAAGCAAAAATAAGCAATTCAGCCAATAGGACAGAAGAGATAATTTTCTGTGCACCAAAATTTAAAGTTAACTTTTGGCACACTGGGCAGAGCGACAACTGAAGTTGGCACCCCATCTGACTAAATTTATGATACTACTAACAGTTTCAAATGTACACATATTTGTGCCTTGTTAGGCTTAGCTTCACTAACTGATAATTCTACAACTGTTGAATGATTGCTGATAATTCTAAAATTATTGCCTGCAGATTAACTAAAGGCATAAAAACCTCAACTATAACAGAAGAACAACAACATAATTCAATCACATTTAAAGCAAAAAATGCCCAATTTACCAATATTAAGAATAAAAAACAGAGCTCACTGACCTGGATAAGAGGATGGAAATATATATACATCTGGTGCGGTTAATTGCAATAAAAATGGGAGGTGCGTAACTAAATGTTATAGTCCAATAACCAAAATTTCAATGTTCTACAGCTAATCATTTTTTAGTTATGTGAGATACGTACAGACGTCACAAAAAAAATCCCTTCTGAATCTATTTTAAATTCATTTTACAACCTGTTTGGGAAAAAGAATCCTTTACTCTGTCCGTACATACAAATGTCACACAAAAAAAAATCGTCCAAAATGAAATCATGAGCGGTCAACAGGATATTTCCGTTGAAATATGATACACAATATTTTTCTTGATTATAAAAATTTCTTTACTTAATAGAAGGAAGTAAAAACACACCTACCATGGATCACATAATATCACATAAGAATACATAAATATTCTCATAAATTTCTTGAAAAAATTACTGATGACATATTTACAAAAAATAATAAAGAATATTTTTTTTAAATATATAATAAGAAACATTTGAAGAAACATACCTGCAGAATGGCTATTATTATAACTAAAAAGATAACTGCTTTCTTCCACAAAGCCTGCATCATTATGTAGTCATAAAAAATTTTGCATGACTTAACTCTTCGAATGAAGTTTTCGTTAAAGGCATATCTGCAAAATCATATAAAAATTTCTAAACAAAACATTCTGAGCAATTACTAAACAAATAGATAATCAGATTCTCTACATGAATGAAAATAAAACTATTCACATAAATTTTCACTTCAAATAAATAACAAATCAAAACTACGCAGTACAATTTATAAATATAAAAGATTTATTCAAAAAAAAAAGAAAGAAAGAGAGACAACAGAAAAAAAGCAGCACAGAAAATTTGAGAGAAGGATTTAGCACGAAATATTTTACCTCATTCATGTTTTTTATAAGTGCATATAACATTTTAATCAGAAAAGTATTTTTAATAACAACATATTAAATCTTTATCAAGTCCTGAGTCATCAAAATTTGCAATCAGCTATACTACTTTAAGGATTAAACGATTTTCAGCAAAAGATTTTATCTCAGAAAAAGATTACAAAAACCTTCACAAAATCAATCTTAAAAGGGATTTAAAAATTTATTTGAAATTAATAATAATCATAACTTTTTCCAGTTATTTTAAAGGATGAAAATATTGGTTAATGTTTAGCATACAAGTGTTATTTACCTAAGAAAATGCCTTTATAAAGGATTTTCTAGGTATGGTTCATAAAAATTTTAGTGTATGAAAATCAAGGGACCGCCCGTTAGTGAACTAGCTAGCACATCGCACCGCTGCCCACAGGTCTGGGGTTCGATCCCTGGGGTGGGCAAGGTTGACTCAGCCTTTCAACCCTTAAGTGGGTTGATAAAATGAGTACCACATTTTCTTGGGGACTAAACACCGGGGGTCCTGCGACAACTGACCACTTGTCCAGGCCATATGCTGATGCACTCCGGGGCCCAAAAGGTCAAGAAAGCAGAAAACGGCTGTTGTGCAACTGAGTTTTATTTATTCATTTATTTATTTATTTTTTTAATCAAAGGCTTTAAAAAGTCCATGATTAATTTCTTGACGCATATAAACTGTCACATATATTTTAAAAAAGATTCACGCTATCATTATTAAAACATTCTTTTATTTTTCAAAACATATTCTTTACAAAAAAAACTACTAAAATCACAAGCTAAGGAAATTCTGATATTAAAAGTAGCAAGCAGTTACACATATAATTTACCACACTGGTTTTAAAGAGATATTAAAACAATAATACATTAGAAAGATGAAAACAATCCATAACTCTATGAAATATTTGGTTCCTTTTTATCTTAAATTTTTCCAAATATTTTAGCTTGTTTATACCTATTTCTTTCACTTTAACTATTTTTCTAAGTTCATTTGCTTTAATAAACAAATCACAGTTCCTACTAGTCTGTCCATCACCAGAAAAAAATAAGTTTCAGAAGATATTAATAGGTGACCTTCAACAATATCTTTTTGATGAAGAATTTTATTTATTATTTTTTTAATTAACCAATTTTTTAGGAATTTCAATATTGAGAGTAACTTCAGAAAATTTTACAAAATATTATATGCATTCAATCATACAAGATGAATCTTTTAAATTGTCAGTTTATTAACAGAGAAATTCTTCATCACAAATGCTTATCCATATGACAATATAACAATCATTTGTGCAATTTCCCATACTTCTAAACTGTGAAAATTATAAAACTAACAGAGGAGACCATAAATAATATAAAAAACATAAATAAAAAAGACAGTAGATGTATCAAGAGTAAGAGATTTGGGATCAAAATTAGAAAAGGTACTTTCTTATTATTACAGCCCCATTTATGTAAATAGTGCCAAAAGCCCTCTTATTAATGAATCATGCCAACATTATAATCTTATCCGAACGTCTTTCCTAACCATTGCCAAAATATGACATTCAACCACAGTCACTTGTAGCCTGCTTGTTACAAGAACTCCAAGTAGGACTGCCATTTTGGCACAGTCCATATGCTAGCATTTAAATAATGGAAACTGTAATAATGAGAAAGAATTGTACATTACTGTTAACTTTATTTTCATGTCATTTCTGAAAATTCACCTAACAAAAAAAACTATTTACAACTATCATATAAAACATGTCCATTCTGTGTTAATAACTCCGTTTTTCAATTTTGTCATTTTTCTGGATTTTTAACCATTTTTAACCAGATATGTTATCTGCTCACTTTGCAAAAATAAAAAGATTTTTGAAAAAAAAATTATTTTAAAGCATAAAATTTATTTTACAAGAAAGCCAACACATGCTTGACTATTTTGAAAGCATTATATGAGGAAAAAACAGTTATCACAAAAAATTAGATAAGTGAAATAAATTTTAACATAATTAGAATATAAGAGTATATGCCACCCTGTTAAGCAAAAAATGGCTTCTTTTTACTATTATGTATTTCGCATGCTCCAAGTGTGTTCCACAGAATCCTTGCTTACCAATGAACTTAATTATTTAATAGCGGTTGCTATTGACCGAGGATTTTCTCCCGTTATCATTGATAAAGCTGTTTAAAAGTTTTCAGAGTCCCATCATAGAAGACATTCCACTGTTAGAAATAATATTAATGACTTCGTCGTGCTTCCATTTTATCCTTCTGTTAGTTATAAGGTTGCACGGATTCTCCGCAAATTCAATTTCCGGGTCAGTTTCTCCCCTATCAATAAAATTCACGGTTCGACTCTAAAAGATTCTGTTTCTGATTTTAATTCTTGGGTAATTTATAGTATGTCGTGTCAGTGTGGCTTGAGATATATTGGCCAAACAGAAAGAGCGTTAAAGTTTCGTATCAAGGAACTTGAATCTTATGTTCGAAAGGGCGAAATCAACAAGTCTTCAATAGCGTATCATAGTTGGAAATTTAATCATAATTTTGACTTTGGATCTGCAAAAATTATCCAAAAAGCTTCTTCGTTGGTGAATTGGATTTTCTTGAGACTTTTCATATTCACAAGGATTTAGAAAGTTTAGTGAACGATTTTAAGTCTAATCCAGTCCTTCCTAGTGTTTTTAAAATTCTATTAACATAATTCTTGATGATATGGATGGCGTTGCCTCCACGCGCGTGGTTCTACCCGAGAGTATAAAAAGCCGTTACTCAGCTTTCTTTCCCTTTCTAGATATTTTGTTCTCCTGATGAGGAGGGACCTGAGCTGCCCTCGAAATCGATTGAGTGTTTTTTTGTAAATGTATGCCAAATACAAGGTTGTTTCAGAGAATTTGATTATAGGATGATTTTAGAACTCATGATGAAATCAATTTGCATTGACTGTACATAATTTTGAATCTCACTTAGTAGTTAATCAAGTGAGATATAATCAGTTACTCATAAAAGTGATTTACAGTTTCATTTTAGACTAAATTCAAACTCAGTTTTGGACTTGCATGCTTGTTAATACATTCTAGTATTCTACTTGATTTATCCTTTCTCTTCCTTCTGTTCTTCCACTGAATTAACTGCATCCAGAATGTCAAGGATTACAAATTCTTATCATACTGATTGTCCCAATCTCTCTGCTCTATTTTCTTCACTTATGTTCAGGAACATGAAGGATTTCAACATGATCTGGTGCTGTAACTTCACTGGCTAAATATTATTCCTTTTAGAAAACAAGAATCATTCTTTTTCAGACATAAACTGACATTAATTTTTTTAATTTCATTTAAATTTTCACATATAAAAATTCACTGCAGCTCAAATAATTTTATCTGAAAACTAACAAATTATTATACTTTTAAATAGCAGTCTCAGAAGCATTTTTAAAGGGATGTTTGGATAATACAATATATATCAGAACTCATGTGCTCTTTTTTAATAACTGAAAATAGATTAATCTTTCCAAGAATAAAAAACTTTACATCCCAGCAAAAGAGGGAATTCATTTTATTTATGTAGGATCTCTTATTTATCTTTGAAATCAGACACTGCCATTCGTAAATAAAAATTGTGCAGTCTGTCCTTCTTTATACTATAATATCTTTGGGCAGCAGGAACTTTTATTTTGTTCTGGAATTGGTCCACGAGACAATTTTTTGGAACTTAGGTATTATGCTAATCGCAAAAATGTTAGCACTGCCCAGTCACAATTTTGTGCCAAAGATTGTGTATTTAACTGTGACATAAAAAGGTTTTCAGCAATCCTTTATATTTAGTTTTCCTCACAAAGGTCTATATATTAGCCTACTTTTCGCAGTAACAAAAGAAACTGACAAAGGATTTTAGCTTTTGTGAAAAAAAAGCAATTCGTTCACTCCTGATTTTGGAAAAGTATAACTTTAAATATGATACAGTATGAAGGTTTAGGGTAAAGAACATTCTGATTGGCCAAAAAGTAGTGTAGGATTAATAAAATTGTCAACATACTTCCTTTAAGCAATCACCATATTAAGGAATCAACATACTTCAATCAACATATTAAGCAATCAACATACTTCATTTCTACAGAAGGATTAACTATAAAATACAGAACTTCAAATATTAGTCACAAAAATTATGATTTACCTTTTAAGTCATTATGATGACTAAATAATAACCTATACATTAATGGTAAAAGAAGAGAAATTTTCACTCATTTCGGAAAAAAATTCCATTTGACCATTATTCATATTCATAGTTCAATTTGAAGGGTAATTCAATTTATGAAGTTATTAAACGAGAACACCTGTAAGTTTTTGCGAAAAACAAACTCACGCTCATCGTTCTTTGCGACAAGCGTGGAGCATTGCCATCACCGAGAAAATATTCAATGTAAACAAACAGCAAATTCGTTCGTTAGAACGAACTTTTATTATTGCTTAACTCCCCAACGTTACCAAAAATGATTTTAATTGATATTTAGACAAACTCCCTAAAATTTCTCGAATTATTAGCAAACTAAATATTTGAGAAGCCACATTATATCATCATATTTCAAATAAGGGCCGAAGAGAACTCTCATGAAAATCGTTTTACGAATCTTCACATCTGCCGTAAAAAACATAATACTACCATAACTACATTTCCGAAATCAGTGAAAGATTTTTTAAATTCCTAAAAATTTTGCACTCATTCCCCAAAAATCAAATTCCCCAAATCGGAAAAAACACGAAATTTTGATTTTACTTTCAATCCAGTGAGCTCTATGCCAGTGATGCCAAAATTTTGTCCTCCACAGATGATGCCAAGTAATTAAAAGGACAAGAACGGGAAGTAATTTCGCTTTTCCTCTCAGCTCTAGTGGTAGCTAGATCCAGAAGATTGCGTTAGCAGCTTTTACCTCTTCTCAGATAAGGAAGAGAATTGGTGACTGACCCTCGACAGTTCATCTCTGACAGCCTTCAGTGAAGTCATATTCCGGAAAGTCACGAGATGCGAATATTTTTGTCAGAAATATGTGGGACCTGGGTTATGACAACGTACAAAACAAGACAGAAACACATTTAGCAATAGAACAGCGCACCAGGATTTAAAACGCAAGAGAACTTTTCACTCTTCTCATTCTCTGACTTAAGTGTAAATAGCGGTGATGTATTGACTACATCCTTAATGCAGAAAAACACCAGTCCTGGATCTAGGGGGGGGGCAAGCCGGGGTCTGTGCCCCGGGCAGTAAATTCAGGCGTGATGCAGGATCGTGCTTAGAGTGTTGTCTAATTTTGATACAACATTAGTAGTTTTAAAGCCAGGTTTAAAAACCTCTTTTAAGAATATTTATAATTAAACAAACAGTTAAAAGGACAGCCGAATACGACTCTAAAGATAAGATCAGAGAGAGGGCAATAGAGGGATCAAGGCGTCACCAAAGAGAAGACCCTGTCCCCGAGGGTCATGCCTCTGCCAACTCAACACTCCCTAAATATAGTAAGTCTAGGGCACGGAAGTTGTATAGGGCATATTTGCCCCTTTTATGCAGGCTCGCTTCAGGATATCTTGCCTAGTCGTACACCAACTCCACGGAATTAATGAAGCCCCTCTTCTTCCCGACATCTAATACGAACTGCGCGACGCTTTCTTTCACATATTTCTACCAATCGAAGAGGATAGTTTGTACAAAAAGTCATTTATCCTTACAAGTAGGACACATCTAATTGAGACTACAAGTATCTATTTTCTTTTTTTTCAAATATTGTGCATAGAGAGCAAATATTAAATGAAAATCTAATAAGAGTTAAAGCTAAAGTAAAAATTACTTTCTTTCATACGCATAATTATATTTTTATAATGCTTAAAACAATAATGAGCCAGAACTTGTTTATGCTCCACAGAAATTCCAGCATTTCCAAGTCGTAACTTTTTTAGCTGATATACACTGCTAGACATTGAAAATGCAACACCAAGAAGGAGTGGTCAGAAATTTATACAAATTTTAGAGTAGACGCACGTCACTGAGTTATAAGAATGATGTGAAATGCGCAGCTCTCCGATGCACGTGAAGTAAGATATAAGGGAAGGAACATGTAGAATGGGCAATATTCGTGTCGTTATTTCTGCCAGAGGAATTATCGAAGAAAGTTGGTTTTTGTCCCGGAGGATACGTGTAATAGGAGGGAATGCCAGGCCGCCGTCAACGAAGGCACTTCCAGCAGATAGACGATTTTATGAGGGGTATAGTGATTGGACTGAGAAGGGCGGGTTGGTCCTTACGTCAAATCGCAGCTGATACCCACATGGATGCGAGCACGGTGCATCGGCTATGGCGAACATGGTTGGAACAAGGGAATGTGTGAAGGAGGAGTGCAGGTGCAACCGTACATCAGTACGCGTGGATCGACGCATCCGCCGACAAGCTGTGGCGGTCCCGCAAGTTATTTGTACCGCGATTCTGCAGCATGTGCAAGATACCCTGGATGTTCTCGTATCGACGAGAACCATTTCCGGTCGATTGGTTTAACGTGGCCTGCACTCACGGCGTCCGTTAAGAAAACTGCCATTGACTCCACAGCATAGACGCCAACGTTGAGAATGGTGTCGGACTGGAACGATGTGGATGACAGAATGGCGAAACGTCGTGGTCTCAGATGAGTCACGCTTCTGTTTATCCAGTGACAGTCGCCGCATACGTCTGTGGCATAATGGTTTGGGGCGCTATTGCCTACGATTCCAGGTCACCTCTAGTTCGTATTCAGGGAACTATGACGGCCCAACGATACTTGGATAATGTACTGCGGCCAGTGGCAATCCTTTACCTTCAGATTTAGACGCCAACGTTTAGAATGGTGCAGGACTGGAGCGATGTGGACGACAGAATTGCGAAACGTTGTGTTCTCAGATGAGTCACGCTTCTGTATATCCAGTGACAGTCGCCGCATACGTGTGTGGCGTCGACGTGGAGACAGATCTAATCCGGCAGTAACTGTGGAACACTCCACAGCACGACAACGTGGCATAATGGTTTGGGGCGCTATTGTCTACGATTCCAGGTCACCTATAGTTCGTATTCAGGGCACTATGACGGCCCAACGATACTTGGATAATGTACTGCGACCGGTGGCAATCCTCTACCTTCAGGGACTGCCTAATGCAATTTTTCAGCAGGATAACGCCCGACAACACAGTGCTCGCATCTGCCAACATGCTCTGCAAGGTATATAGATGCTTCCCTCGCCATCGTACTCTCCTGACCTGTCACGAATCGAACATGTGTGGGATGTGATTGGGCGCCGTTTGTAGACGCTACCCCTGCCTCGTTCAGAAGACGAACTGTGACTAATGGTTGAAAGGGAATGGAGAACCATCCGCACTCTATGCCTAGACGTGTTTTTTCGTGCATCGCTGTCCGCGGTGGTCCTACATCCTACTGAGCCGACGCCGTTCTCGCTTTGACTATCATTTTGAAATACAGATCAGTTATTGCTGTTTGCTGTCTCTGTCTTTTTTCCAAATTTCATCACTTTCTGACCACTCCTTCTTGGTGTTACATTGTCAAGGTCGAGCAGTTTATGTTAGTTTTGACAATTATCTAAGATAGGTGAAATAGGGACTTACATAGTTAAAATCTCCGGCAAATGCTGCAGAGATAGTTAATGTACTAAACTTAAATATTATTTTCAAGATCTTGAAGTTAAAAGTGGTTAATTAATGTCAAAAACTAAATAGGAGAAAATTGAAATTAAACTTGAATTATCCTGCTTCTTAAAATTACCATCTGTATTTATGGATACATTTCTTTCACTCTGCAGGTAACATTAAAGTTTAATATTTATTTTAATTATTTAAGTTTAAATTAAATATTTATTTTCTTTCCCAATTACTTCTCTTACCGATATATTATGAAACGCATTTAACTTATAATACGCGTTTAATTAATAACTATCAACATATGAAACATTTTCATAATTAAACAAAAATTTCTAACTCCCTTATATTCATGTCTTAGAATTTTTAATTTCCTGCTCATCCATTTCTTTTTAAACTTGCATTACGAAGGGGTATTAAAAATTCTCACTGAATTTTGAATGATCACATGCATTTGTTCGTCTTCCATGAAATATCAGCGCAAGCTCAAAGCATTGGGAAAAAAATTTCTTCCATTTAGTTCTCGTATTTATTACTGTTATTCAAGTAATTAGCCTGTTTATTAGATATTTTTTACTTGTTCTTGTGATTTGCAATTATATTTCTCTATGTTTCTTTTTCTGTTGGCTGTTATTGGCTTCGGAAAGTAAAACTAAATAAAACCCTTAGGTTTTTGAAAGGAGGTCTAGTGAAACCGAGTGTGTGAAGACCTCCTGGAGTGTCTTAAGGGCAGAAGCAAACTTATTTCGCTTTATGAGGTCATTAGGCTCTTAAGCTAGTGGTTTAATTCGGGCAGTTGGGTTACCTCCATCTTGCCTTATCCTCAGAGGACTTCTTATCTTTCTAAAACACTTAACGATCATCCTCTCAGTCTCTTTAGCTATTGTTTGCATTATTTATTTAAATTTTCATTTCGATGACGTGGAGGTAATTGTAATTATATTACAAAGGTACTCCCGTAAACGCCTTGGCCTTTGATTCCTGTAAGTGGCACTTGGAGTCCCTTTGTTGCCCTTTTTCTAGACGGGGATATTCCGATGAGAAACAGAACGATAGCATAGAGGGGCCTTGTTTTCATACCGACACCTTTTGGGAAATAAATGGAGAAGCATTGCAAATTGTAACTATTTCTTAACATGCAATGCGAATTAACCTTGGACCATCCTGAATCAATAAAATAATTCAAATTACTGTATGTTGAGAATATACAACAGATCGTCAACGTGGACTAGGTCTCTAAGAAAGGCATTTTAAATTTTTTGCAACCAATCCGTAACTTAGGTTTTAAAAATGGATTTATTATTTTTATAGTTTTTTAAACTTTTTTAGTGCGAAGGTTTTTTTGTTCTCTCAATTTCTTTTAATATGCCTGCTTCCAGTACTACCCATCATATTTAGCAATACGTAACCATTCAGTTAAGTTCAGACATTACCATTCAGATGCAGCTCTAAGACTTCAGTGTAATTATGTAATTTTTTTATTTTTCTTAAGGCAAGTTATACTGTATATTTTTTAGAGTAAAAGAAATCATGAGAGAGTTTAGAAAAAAAACTCTCACGGGCAGAATATAGAAAAGAACAGAGAAAACATATTGCAACTAAAATGAACAGAAGAAAAATGGTTTTACATAAAAGACGAAACATCAGACCCTGCCGCAGCTTCCGATGATGTCGAGATTGTAAAGGATATGGATATTTCTTGCAATTTGCATGATCAAGATGAAGCAATTTCATCTATCATCTTCAAACAGACTACATTTTAGCAACCGAGAAAACTAACCTTCTTCATCGACCTCAAACGAACACCTAGAGAACATGAAATTAGGATATAAAGATGTTTTTCATTTAGGTGTGGGTAGGCAGCAGAAAGAAGACTTAAAAACTTCTGATTTGTCGGATCCAGGTAGTTGGCCAATCACAGAAAAAATAAACGATCTTTCTTAAGCTGTAAAGCTGTATTATTGGCCGAAAAGTGTCCAGAAAATGTAGACATTAGTCCACTGAGCATGATGACAGACATTTTATAAGGTATTTATCCCGCCTTCTTCGGTGATCAGCACTCTCGGCACATATTCGAGTCCCGGCGAGGACATTGCTCATTTCTTACGTCTTCTACTTCCAGAAAACCTAATGTCTCTACAATTTGACATCTTCATTATGGTACAGAACATTAGCAAATAATGAAAAGATTAAAGATATTGGCTTATATATTCTAAACTAAAAATGCAATTTTTTGTATACCCTATAAGATTTACCAGAAACATGCCACTGCCACTATATCAGCATTGTGCACTACAGGATTCATTAATTGGAAAAAAGCTTCAGAAAGGTTAACTGAGTACGAAGCATCTGAAATTCATAGAGAGTGCATGATTAAGTGGAACATTCGGCTACAACAAATGAAATAGTGTCAAGGCATCGATCATGACATTGAGCGACAAATTCACACAGAGAATGCAAACTGGAGAGAGATCCTACACTTAGTTATGGATGCTGTGTTATATCTTTCAACAAACAGTCTTTCTTTCCGTGGGTTTGATGAATCCCCTAGCAGGTTTATATATTTGCTTCTATTAAGAAAGACATTTACCGGTGTGTTTTAATTAATGTAAAATTTTAAATAAAATTTATTAAAGAACTTCTAAAGAGAAAGCTAACCCGGAGATATCTCAGTACCCCGAACTCCCATTGAACTAACAATTCGCAACAACAACTGAGAGCAGATGCTTATGGTCTTATATAGTTTTCACCCAGCTGCCAAGATATTTCTACCATTTTCTGCTTCTTGAAATTACTGGAAGACAATATGAGGATCAAATTACGGTTACAGCTAATATAATAATCAATTACAATACCTATTACAGTGATATAGGGACTAGATCAAAATGTCTCCTAGTTTGATGACTTTTACATCAGTTAAGACAAAGAAATGTATTGTTAAGAAGGAAAACTTCCCCACAACAGAAGTGGCTCCATCCCAATACAGAGAAAAACAGCTGCGCATGCACGAAATATCTGTCGCCAAAGCTCAAAGCCGGCGCCAAAGTTCGAAGGTCATGTTTATCCAGTCCATGTGTAGTCCATATTCATAAACCGAATATCATTTTAAATTTCTTTAAACTTTAAAGGAAAAGAAAATATTTTTTTTTGCACAAGTAAATTAATTAATGGATTAGTTATTTTGAGAAAAAAAAAAGTAAGAAAATCCAAGTTTAATTTATTGCAAAACGTCAAAGAAGAAATGTTTTGCCAAAGAACGTTTCTTCTTAATATGTGTTCCTCAATTTCCCGTACACATCGCGGAGGGGGAAATTCTCGCCACCAGGTTCAGTCGCCAAATCCCTTGGCAAATTTTCCCTCCACTTTCCAGCGGCATAATAGCAAATTGGTTTACATTATGTCTATGGAAGCTTTCCTTCTTTACACAGATGTATTTGTAACAATATCTATATTTATTTCTGTTGTTAAACTGTTATATTTTGTTGTTAGTTCTTAGGATGATAAGAGAAGCAGAATATAGTCTTCATTCTGACAACTAAAATTTGTTTTTAATCACTGCATAAAAATCCAGCATGAATGACTTCTAAAAGTAGGTATTTAAAATAAACATGCACACGTAATATGTTACAGGCATCATTTACTGATAAATTATACAACTTATTATAGTTACACTTTTTTATTAAATCCAAGAAACATATCACAGAATATTATTAATGCAGTTCACATTTGTGCAAAGACAAAGAATTTTTTAGCAAATATAATTCATTCATTAAATTTAATACTTTTATCACAGTTCCCTTCTTTATTTAAAGAGAAAATATTAATCTCTGCATTTTACTATACAAAATTACAGAGTAAGTACAATATATAATATAGAAAAACCATAATCAAAATCCTGAAACATAAAAAAAGTGGCAGAACCAAGCAGTAATAAATGTATATTAATCAAACTTAGTTAAGACATTTCCCTGTAGCAAAATGTATAGTATATGAAGTAAAATATTCAAAAATTCATAAAAAGATTACATAAAAATATTTAAAATTTCAAACTAAATACAGATTTAATAGAAAATCAACCTGCGTATAAACAAAATCTGAAAGCTCTTAACAATACAATACTTAAAGTTACACGGTTTCCCACTATGCATAAAATATTTTTTTCTGGTTAGCTGATATCATTTTACTGTTTCAAACTCAAATGTTATGCCACGTTTCTCAAGTCGTTCGCAAAGGGAAGTGTTTTCAAAAGCCACACCAGGAGTAAGAACACCACCTCTGCAAGAGAAGAATATCTCATACTTATGACCTTCAAAATGTATAGATAAATAAATGGGTTAATGCACTAGAATAATTAAAATATTTCCCGTTTATTTTGAAAGAAATGTTACAAACATAACATAACCTCCAATGCATATATCTTATTGCATTAATACTACTTTAAATACATCGGCACAGATTTCCAAATATATTTATACATCCAGATTTTAATATATATTATGCACACACACACAAGGTGAAATACAACTGATGGCTATAATTTTAAGGAGTGGTAGCCTATACAACAACAATCATTTTTTGTATAAGAACATATATACATAAACCATACATTGTGGCACAAGAAAAATAACATGAAAGGTAACATAAATTATTTTCTTGCATTGGCAAGTGTTTCTTTAGAACAATGCTTACAATATTTGCTCAAAATTACTTCTATTAACAATAATGCATACTCGACTGCCTCGATGCAGTGATTAGCTGGTGCACTTGCTGGCAGAGGGCATAGTGGCTTGTGGGCCACATATGGGCCTCGAGTCCATCAAGCTTGCAACAATAGTTTTATTTTGAAATATGATTGCAGTATGAAACAGAAAATATGCAATGGCATAATTTAATCTCTTTAATTACACTATACATAGTGATTATCAATTTCAAATTGCTAATCATGCACTAATCATCACAGTAACAAACAAAATGGCTAGCACTTCTAGTCTGCGAGTTACTAGCATGGCCATGTTATTTGAGGTATTTAAAAATAACATTACAAAAGGTATTTTTTCTCTCAGGTTTACTACATTTCAAGCAGCTTTTCTTTACAGTCCTTCTATATAATTCTTGTGCATTCAGCAATTGTGTGAGTTTCAGAAAATTTATTTCTTGAAAATTATCACTCTGTTCAGTCCTTGAATGCCTAAAGTAACTGCTGAAGAAACCTCATTCTGCAAGAAGGAAAACTACAGTTCATGCAGGGGTGTTTCAAACTGGGGGAAGAATATGAAATCTGGTGTATCCGGAAACTAATAAATGATCAATTACATTTATTCAATTTTAATACCTATTACAGTGATATAGGAACCAGATCAAAATACTGCCTAGTTTGGCGACTTTCGGCAATTTCCTGTCAAATTTGTCGACCGCTGCCAGCTTGGCGATATCTTGGCAAATTAACGACATACCCATTTACTCAATGTAAAGGTGCTCCTGTATTCTTACTTTTCCAACACAGCTCATAAGATTTTTTTTTTTTTTTTTTTTTTTTTTTTTTTTTTTTTTTAATGTTACACTGCTCAGAAAAATGCAATAATTTCTCATATAACTTCACTAAAATCACCTATCTATGTACAATATTTTTCACAATATAAATATATACAATTTTACACTTGAATTTTAAAAAAAACTAAAGGAAGTAGAATCCTAAATTTCCTTGAATTTAAATCTCGAACTGTTTTTAAGTCTTTTATACCTTATATCTCTCCAATCTTTGAATTACAAATAACATAATATTTATAAATTTAAAAAAATTAAAACTGGGAAAAATTACTTAGTTTTTAAATAAATACACGTCAATGAAGTCTGGAAAGAAAAAGTATGATACATGGAGAAAGAAGGTTTGATGAGATTAATCTCTTTATTATGAAATCTAAAAACACAGACAGCAAACAAAATTAAATTCTTATTAAATAATGCATTTAAGAAGAGAAGGATTTTGATCTTAAAAGAAATTAGCTTGGCAATATTTTCTTTTTTAAACCATCTCTAAACCTTAAAAGAATAGTACTTAACTGAATTTATTCAAAATTCAATAAAGTTTGAAGTGATTGTATTTTTGATTCATAAATGTTGATATCTTCAACAGTCATATTCACTAAGTTGACACATCCATGGAGACCGAAATCATCTGAAACTATGAATGGTCATCAGAGGGAGGCTTCAATTTAATTATCCTGTCATAGCTATATATATTCATTCAATATTTATAAGAATTCTGTAGCAGAAAAATAAAACTTAATATTATAAATATCTCCCAATGTCAAATCACATTCCTACCATACTTTTAAATTATTTCTTAGCATAAAATACAGTCTACTAGTTTAAAAAAGATCATAATGCCAAACTTTATTCTTAAAGCAAAATATTGCATATGCTTACTCAAGCGGCAGCTTATCTTGCTCCTGCAAAATCACTAAACCAGCTTGAACCATGCACTTTGATGTTAACGCATAAGCCGGCTCTGAAAGAAATTGCAAATAATTTTCAAAAATGGAAAGCAAAAAAATACAAACCAATGTAATTTTGTTTTCATTCTTATGTAGATCGTTTTAGTCATATACAAAACTTTTGCCATCAGAATACTGTACAAAGTTTTTCACGTTTTCTTGTAAAATTTAAAGTGATTTAAAAAGTAAATGTTAAAACACAGATTAACATTGTTTTGGTAAAAGATAATGATGGTAATAATATATTCTACATTTAGTCAAGATATACAGAAATACATAAACAGTGTTTACATGAAATTCTTTTACTGAATTATATTTAACAATTAAATAATGCTATTATAAAGATAATTTATGCTGACATTAACATCAAGTTCAAATTCATATGCTTGGTAATGTTCTGTTTATTTAATGCATAGTGACATAATTCGGAATTATGATAATTATATTCAACGTACTGTAACAAAGAGTCTAATTCAACTTTAAAGGATGAAGAAAAAAAATTCAGATTAAAAAAACGTGGGGAGGAGGGGATGGACTTAGATTATAAATTTTAGCTATCTCTCTCTCTCTCTCTATATATATATATATAAAAGTTTAATTTTTAACATGATCTGAACAAAATTTTTTATAATTTCCAAAAGTAAAAACTATTATCTATATTATCACTTGAAAATTAAACACCCAAAAAATTTACAAAATTCATAGAAAAAAATTTCAGAATTATTTAACGAAAATTTATACTAAGTAAATATTTTTTGTCATTTGGTATATTTATATTTCAGTCACATCCCTTATTTCTGCATTCTGTTATGCAAAACAGTATTAAGAGCATCAATTTATACACTCACGTTTGTGAAAATTGCAACACCATGAAGGACTTACGCGAGTGAGCTGAAATTTTCAGGAAATGCAAAGTAGCGCATGATATGCAAATGATTAGAATTGCAAATCCGTAGCGCATGCGTATGCTGAGCAGCGCCCTCTGAACGGCTGATGGATCCGAATAAATAGACGGCTGTAGCGAGGCGTGTATGGTTATCGGTGGTTATCTGCTAGTGGTAAACGTTAACTCAATCTGTACTTATGCCTCGTCGACGAAAGAGAGCGAGATTTGAACAACTTACAGAGTTTGAACGAGGGAGAATCATCGGCCTTCGTGAAGCTGGATTGTCGTATCGTGCAGTAGCCTCTCGTGTGCAGCGTAACAGCAGCACAGTGATGCGCGTTTGGAAGCAGTGGACGGACGAGTGTCGGACAACTCGGAAATCCGGGAGTGGACCCCGAAATGTGACGTCAGCTCGCGATGATAGACACCTGGTCCGCATGGCGCGGACGGACCGTACAGCTTCCTCTAGACAATTGGCAGCACTGTGGTCAATAGCTACAGGTGTTTCATTGTGTGCTTCATCAATTCGTAGACGTCTGCTGCAGTGTGGACTGCGCGCACGGACTCCTTTATACAGGATCCCCCTAACGCACGACCATCGCCGCCTGCGGCTACAATGGGCCAATCAGCATAGAGACTGGCGTGCTGATTGGCAGCATGTCGTGTTTTCTGACGAATCCCGCTTTAATTTGTGGTACCATGATGGCCGCATTCGTGTCAGACGCTATGCCGGTGAACGCCACCTTCCGGAGTGCATTATCGAACGCCACAGTGGACGAACACCCGGAGTTATGGTCTGGGGCGCCATAGCATATCATAGACGATCTCAATTGCTACGAATTGTGGGCAATCTGAACAGCAACCGGTATATCCGTGAAGTTCTACAGCCCGAAGCTGTTCCCTTCCTTCAAAGCTTGCCAGGCGCTGTATTTCAACAGGACAATGCCCGCCCTCATACTGCTCGGATTGTTAAATCCTTCTTTGCAGCGCAGCAGGTACAGCTTCTTCCTTGGCCTGCGTGTTCCCCGGATATGTCGCCAATTGAACATGTGTGGGATGTCATTGGTCGGCGTCTTGCTCGTGATCCTCGTCCTGTTGCGTCTGCAGACGAACTTTGGGTACGCGTACAAACGATATGGAATGCTCTTCCTCAGTCAGACATTCAAACTTTGTTTGACTCCATGCCACGACGTGTAGCAGCACTTATTGCGGCGCGTGGTGGCCACACAAAATACTGATTCTGATCTCTTGTTCTTGTTTGTTTGCTTTGAACATTTAATCATTTATTTGTACCACTACCACTCAACTGTGTATTAAATTGCATTCAATTATGACGATTCCTTCTTGATGTTGCAATTTTCACAAACGTGAGTGTAATAGCACCTAAGATTAATTTAAAATGAAATCACATCTGAAAGTATTTTAAATCTGAGATTATGTGCTAACTACATTTTCATGATTATGCAACTGCCTGATGAAACGAATTATGTTTAGAAATGTGTTAGTGGATTACATACGAAAATACATAAATGCAGGACTAATGTCAAAATAAAATTTAAAAAAAACCTGAAGAGAATAAAGTAACACTAAAAAATTGTCTGAATAAGGCTTTTCGACAATAATTTCTGATTACTGTCAGACTACTGAATTTGCATCATAACAATTCACAGTCATCCCAAGGTCCAAGAATGTTAATTATCTTGGTGCTTTCTTCATTAATGACTTACATAGAAACCTCAAATAACATACATTATTTCCAAGTTCCAGGCTAAAGCTAAACTCATTCCCCTAACTTCCCATTTTTATCTGTAGATAATAAGTTATTCATATATAAGACCATGTTGCATCCCATACACACTTATGCTTATCATCTGGAGTTATGGCAGCAAAACTCAACTTACGAAACTGCAAATTCTCAAAAATACCACCCTCAGACAAGTCACCTATAGCAGGTGGTTTATAAGAAATTTCCATTCGTGAGAAGTATAATATTTTATCAATTGACCAGTTTAAGGATAAACTGGCCAAAATATTCTTCAAAAATATTAGGAATACAAATAATAACTCCATTCCAAGCATGGATTATAATTATTTTACGTAATTTAATATGCAACAAAACTACACAAATTTATCAGAACTTAAAATTGAACATAAAATAAAAAATTACACAAATACCTGGACCCTTCATTGTTAATTTCACGATCTTATTAGGCTTTGATACATGCTGGTCTGTGGGTTCTGCTAACTTTTCATCCCAGCCTTTAGCCCAAAAGACTAATTTCGTAGAACTTCCTTCAACCTAAAATAATAACACACAATCAACTTAATTTAAATTTGAAAACTGTATTAAAAATTTAGCCACTTTTTATGGGAAAAAATAACAGAGGAAAATATTTTTTTAATTAATCAAATTAAGAATTTGTTAGCTGGTTAAGTACATATTTTGTAATTTTATTCAAATATTCATATTTTACTTTAAATACTTATATTAAATTAATTTTACTATTTTTTTAAAGAAAACATAAGTGGTGTGAAATGAAAGCATCCATATCTATGGAATTAAAATTTTTAATTTTCCAGCAACTTATTTTACTAGTCAAGAACAATACTACAAAGATATTTGAAAAATAAATAAATAAATAAAAAATAAATCATTAAACTTGTAATTTCCAGATTTATTACTCTAAAATGATTTACACAACAACCAAATATTCAACAGTTAAATTAGATGAATTATTTTTAAATTCTATTTTAATTTTACCTAATTAGACATTTTTTTTCATTTGTCAAGAAATCAAAATTTGAGTTATACATTCAAAAACACTATTATAAGGATTTATGATTTTCACAAACCTGTTCTCGTGTAGGTCCAGTGGTTGAAAACTGACCAGCAGTAAAAAAGGAGGGATACTACAAATAAGATAAAATCAATCAAATTTATATTATATTAAAAAAAAATCTTATGAACTAGAAGTGACAAAACACAATTAAAAAAAGATCATTAGAAGTGTACTTTCAAGGTTAGCAAAATGAGAGATGTAAGTTAGGAGAGGAAGACAAAACAGGGTTTGAACACACTTCTGTACATCAAAATTAAGTACTTTTAAGGACTTTTATGGACCATCAATGCAAAAAAATTAAAGACCTATCAAGCAAATAAGGACTGAATAAAGTAAAGCAATTATCCATATCCATACTTCACTTTTGTAATTTGCAAGAATAAAATAAATTTATAAGTAAGATGCATAATTATTAAATATAATTTAATATTTATCCTAATTTATTACACAAATTTAAAAATGAAATTAACTTCATAAATTATTTCAGGTAATTAACATTAAATTATAAAATTTCTTGAAACATTTATATTTTACACTTATATCAGTGCTAAATTTTTTAAAAGATTATTATTTACATTTCACTAGCAGTTTGCTTTATACTAATTCTTTCTTTCATGCCTCATTTCATCGCGTACTCGCACAGTCCAGAGGTATATGTAAATTTTATGTCAACTGACATTAAGCTAAATTGTGAAGTAAAACAATGATCAGCATGATTCATAACAGAAGTCTGGCCGTTGCCACTGCATGTTTAGAGACAGGCAGCTGCTTATAAGAACAGACACGAACATCTGTTGGTGTTTGGTAAGTGTTGAAAGTTAGTTGCACTTTGTCTGACCCAGTTAGTGTCGTAGTTTCGCATAGATTTGCTAGGTTCTAACCCAGTTAATACATCGTATTTAACATAAAGTTCTAATAAGCTGCTGAAGCACCAGAAATGATAGGTTGTTTCGTATTACTTTAGATGATAGGTTGTTTCGTATTACTTTAGATGATAGGTTGTTTCGTATTACTTTAGATGATAGGTTGTTTCGTATTACTTTAGATGATAGGTTGTTTCGTATTACTTTAAGTCTCATTAGCTAAAGAATAAAGCTTTATGTTAATTTTTACTTTTTTGTGTTGTATCTTGCATCCACAATAAGGATTAAATTGAGGAAAGGAGATAACTCAGCTTAATACGTAGAGATAATTTCTCAGGGTGAGCAGTTAGTTACAAAGAGTTAAATTATATAATACGCTTAGTCATATGGTTACTTTTCTTTTATTCTTTACATAGCCATTAAAAAAGAACTAAAAACACTTTACAGCAGTTGTAATTTACGATGTTTCAAAACTCATATTAGTGTAAACATTAAAAAAAATGTTTATGTGTCTTTGTTTCAATAAACAAATGAATGTTCCCACTAGTCTCTGCTTCAACTCCTAATTTGTTAATGTTTCAATGACGTACCTTTGAAGAACAACTTTCTCTCCCTTTAAAAATCAGTTTCTTTTTAATGAGTTTCCTCATTTATTTTAGAATTTTCAGATTTGATTATATATTTCTGTTATTCTAAAGAACTGCTTGTACTTAGAATGTCTAGAAGAAGCTGTTACTTATTGGAAAAATAAAATAAAGGGAAGAGAAACATGTTAAGAGAAGGACTTCAGGAATAAAAAGGAAAAAATTTAAATAATCTTTTTTACTGTTCTTCCAAAAATTCTCCAAAAAATAAGAAATTCATCTGGAATTTCATACAAAACATGCCCATCGCTTGTTTCAGAAGAACACTTTGCTTCAGAAGAACCATGAAGACACTTTTCATTTCATCACATTTTTCTGGAAATTGTAGGTCTATAACTCTTGCCTTTAGACCTAGGAGCAAGGTCTAAAATTTGAAACAAAAATTATCCCTCCCAACTCTGTAAGAACAAAAAGCCAGAAGTTTTTGAAAAAAAATTCAGAAAAGGGAAATGTAAAGTGAACTTTCAAGAGAAAACTGATACACATTTAAATATTCTGAAGCAATTACATAGGAAACAGATCCCTCACCTTGAAAAAATATAAAAGAAGACAACTGAAATTAATTTTTAAATAATTACAGTAGCATTTTTTTATTTTTCTAAAAAGTGTTTTGGAAACTGTGCTTTATAGCATTTATTACCTTGTTTATTTTTCATAACCAAAATATTCCTAAGTCACCAAACTGGAAAGTGATGTCACTTTAAATTATGGCATGAGAAAACAAAAAAGTTTTATTTTCATGTTATTTCCTAAACATATTATCATTATTCATTTTGATATTATAAATGTTAATACAATATTTATCAGTGCAAGATGAATAAAATGTTTGTAAGAAAAATTTTCAAAATTTCACAAATGCTTGAATAAAAAATTTTGTGTGCAAATTATTCTTAAAATTGCCAAAATTGTGATATGTGCATAACAAAAGAACAAAATGTTGATACGTGCATAACAAAGAAAAATGTTGATGTGTGCATAACAAATATGCACATATTGGCTGCATAACAAAAGAACTCATATCCCCAAAAAAGGAAAAGTTGTTTTTGATGTCATATTTTATGAATTCTTCATTTGCAAAAAAGAAATAATTTCAAAATGTTTGTTTCATTTGAAGCAGGGCCTCCTGCCTAAAATTCCAGTATCCATTATTTGTATTAAGAAATAGGAAACAATTCAAATGTTTAACCATCAAATACATATTTGTCAATGCATTGCCAAAAAATATTCCTCCAAAATGTTAATTCACCCTCGAAATGGCAGTCGTAAAAAAACAGACAAATATGTCAGATGAGTAAGAACCTTTCACTTGTTTTGATTGAAATTAAGGACTTTTGAGTACCAAAAATCCTTTTTAAAAACCTAAGGACAATTTAAGGACTTTTAAGGACAAAAAAAAATGCAAACTGATTAAACAAAAATGAGGTCCAGAAAAATAATTTTAGTAATTCAGGTTTCAGCCATTCATAAAAAATCACATTTCAGCTCATTTTACTTAAGACACTTGTACCAAGCCATTCTACCATTACAGCATGTATTTACAATTAACAGGTTTCTTATGGGAAAAATCCAAGCTGTTTGATCAACTTCCAGGGAGAAGACGGGACTTCTGAACCATTTAACAGGTAACTCAACATGGAAGTTTCAAATGGATCTTTGGATTTGACCTCTTTGATATTTCTTTTTTACTCATTAAAGAGAAGAAAAGATTAAGATATGAGAATGATTTGATATTGTTATTGTCTAGACATTCTACATCTGCTGAGATTTTTTCTTTCTGCAAAAAGTACAATATTGTTCTCCAGATGCTAAATATGAATTTCTATTGTTATGTTAAATAGCCCTCCCCCCCCAAATTTTTTTTTTTTTTTTTTTAGTCCAAAGGGGCTTTGTTCCTGAAGGACTATTGTTTTCGTTTTGTGATTTTGCACTGAATTACTAAAGGCGTTGTATCACTTTTCTAATTGTCGCCACCAAATGTTATCGTCCTATATTTTATTTAACGAAATTAAGTAATGAAGAATCTGCATAAACGTATGTATATTTATTCTCCAAATGTGATAAAACAATGGTACCTAGAGCCATCCAATTTTAAATAACGTACGTTTCCACCCGAATATGCGCATCTGGAAGCCCAAATTTGGAATTTGTTTCATTATCTATTTCATATTTTGTAAAACTTTAACGAATTTTTGATAAACAAACTCAAAGGATTTAAAAGAGAGCAATGGCAACACTCTGCGGGGGGAAAAAAAAAATCTATTTATCTCCAATGTGCGGAACTGTGTGTCGAAAATTCTAACGATAAACTCATTCTAAAATTATTTTGTGATATTGCTGCTGAACTGAATAACGATAAACTCATTCTAAAATTATTTTGTGATATTGCTGCTGAACTGAATTTTATGGTTTAAGTGCGAAGAACATGATATTTAATAAATAAAGGTAACACACAAAATGTTAAAAAAAAAAAAAAAAACCTTTGGATGTAATTTAAAATCTGAAATCTTTCAGATTTTTTTTTTTTTAATCCAAAAGGTTTTGACATAACCCATGCTTCTAACTTAAGGAAGACCGCCGATATCACACTATTATGAAAATAATTTTTTAGAAGTCTAATTCAAACTCTCATACTAAAACATGATTGTTAGGAACCTGCAGAAGTGCTAAATAATGAATTAAAAAAATAATACTAAGGATATCTATAATGCATTAAACAGGTATAAAAAAAATAACAAATCCTTATTTTAATAGAATTTTTCAGTTTTCACATTAACTGGCAAATTTAAAATGGTAAATTACTTTAATAATAATGCATAGAATAGAACAAAATTTCTCAAGGTAACCATCTTCAAGTCACCAGTGGAAAAAAGAAAACGATCAAAGCATCACTAATGAAAATAGAGAAAATACTAGAAACAATATGAGAGTACGGAAAGCAGTTTTAATGGAGAACTGTAGCTTCAAAAACAAAGAGAGAAGAGCACAGTGCTTTCTGATAGCGATGCCCTGCCACTACAATTCTAGCTGTTAACCAGGATGCGACTGGGAAAAAAAAAAAATTCCCCGAATCTGATCTGATGACAACACACGAACAAATGTAAGGTTGCACAAGTGGCAACTTTTGTCCCCCATATTTGGTTATAGCTCTGCTGTGACAGGTCACTAGCACTCGACGTGGAAGAGCAAAATAATCTCCGTTAATGTTTTCAGGAACAAAACATTTTACCCGCTTTCATAAATTTATTGCACTACCTGGAGAATAAGCCTTTCACATGTGGATGGCAGCTTTTCTTAAGTCTTAACCTCCATCACAGTATTTGTTCCCCAGAGAAAGACAGACATGAATTCAGAAGTTATAATCGATTTTAGAGGTATATTTAATTTTGAAATAAAATTTCTATGCTGAAACTGTGTTTCACTTACATATAAGAAGTTCTGAAGCCCTTCAGAAATTGATAAGTACCGGAACCAGGCTTTTTAAGCTGTGCTCACGGTTGATAAGGTAAAATAAATTCAAAAGTGTTTTAATTCTGTGTCTGTCTGTGATAATTCTCCTCAAAGAACATAGGTAACACTTTATTGAGACTGTAATTGTTTTAGATAGTAGCTGGAACCCACAACAGTTATAACTAACACACACACACACACACACACACAAACACACACACACACATATACGTATGTATATCTATATGTGTATTTCTACATATATATGTATTTCTCTCTCTCTACATATACTATATATGTATAGATCATTACATGTAAAATTAACACTTATTAAAATATAAAGGAGACATTAACTAGTCTGTGAAAATTTTTAATTATTTAAAAACAATATTTGAAAGTTATTAGAAAAATTTTATTTTCTATTTATTTCAACAAAATTGATACTCACTTTAGCCAAAAGATATCTTCCAAAAGAAAATAAAGACATAAATGCAAAAATGCCCACAAAAAACAAATACAAAAGAGCAGTAAGTAATGATGACACTTGAAGATAACCATATGATTCTACCTGGAAACGAAATTGAAAATATTACTTTAAAAATGTAAATATATTTTTACATAAGGAATGAATATATGAAATAACACAGTTAAAAGCAACTGCAAGTAAATCAAGTCGTTAACAGAAAAAATATAAATGTTAAAATCAGGTTTTTTTTTTTTTTTTTTTTTTTTCCTTCCTTTTAAGAAAATTGTTTCGAACAAATTTGGTCAAGAACAACAAATGCTCTTTTAAAATTCTATTAACATGCAAAATTAGCTTGACATTAAAATAAAAGCCATAAAAGCAAAACAGTTTGAAAATTTGAACCACTAATACTTTTCTTTGATTATCTGAAGGTTCTTTTTTCTATTAATTTCATAAACCTGTTATGTAAAAAAGGTGAAACAAATACACAGCCAAACATAAAATATCTTAATGCACAGAGAAGCTTAATGCATATTTTGACTGCAAATTAAAATTTAATGAATAATATATAGCTGTTAATTTGAAAAATATATATTCTTATTATCATCATATAATAGTTTTTAATTTAAATTTCAAATAGAAGCATAATCGAAGACCGATATAACAAGTTTCAAACGACCAGAAGTTTGGTTCACCACAGCTGATCCAATAAAAAAAATGGATTATCTCAAAAATATATATTATTCATTATTGAATTCATCTTCAGTCATAACTGAATAATGAATAAAGAAAAAAAATTGATTAATACTGTCACATCTACTAAATGATGTGAAAAATAAATCTAAAGTGCTAAACATAGTGCACAGAATTTGATCAAAGAATATGTGAGAGCTTTGCTCTTTTGGAGAATACGAAAATGAATGATAATTTTACCACCTATGTGTCAAGAATGTCCAACCAAGAACACAGTCATTTCTCCCACAATATGCATGATTGCATTCCTTTATAAATAATAACTTTTAATATAATCTTTGCTTTCTATGTTTACTTTGAAATTATGCCTTTTAAAAATCATACTGCATGCAACACATATATTTTATTAAATTCCATATACAGATGTAATATTTGTGTCAGTTTGTTTCATCTTTTCAGAAGAGATTGATTATATTTTTTGTATTCACTGCAAATATTCTTACATTTAAATTTTTTTACAACATACAGTTAAAATCTAGATAGTCTCTCTCTACATATATATAATCTAAATAGCATATCAATAACTATTATCTTAAATGTTTTAAGATAACAGGATAAAGTACTTTTAAACTGAAAAGAAAACTGTTAACATATCATAAAACACAGTATTCTGTTCTGCACAAGATTTTTAAAATTAAAAAATCACTTGGTTTTTAAAGTTCAAATATAAATAAGGGTACTTGCTGAAATTAAATAAAATATTTGAAATTAATTAAATTTTGCATACATTCATATTGAATGTTTAAGTATAATTTAAAGTAAGAAATTATGTATGCATACACGCACAAACACAGAGAGATCTATGCATATATATAAAAAAAATGCAAGTCAAAATTATAACTCAAATTAGCAATAGCCCCATAATTCTTCATATTAATCCACATACCACCCCTTTCTATTCTAAAAATAGCACTTGTTTAGGATAACTTTCTGGACTGCATTTTTTCAAAATTAATCCAATTTTTGCTTGCATACGCAATCCTGCACTGCAGATAGCTCTCATCCAATCAGAATAAAGAACCTTTTCACTATTTTCTGAATGTGCACTTTTTTTCTCCCTTTTCCCACTTCACCCTGCTGCTGTTAAGACGTGTTGCTCACCTCTGTTGTTTTGTTCATTGTCTGAATATGTAAGATATACAAAACTGTAGATACATATTGCACCCAAAATCATGTATGAATGGAAATAAGTGTCCTAAGAATTAAATGTCCAGCACTCAATTGTGTGTTGCTTATGATCATGTCTGTATGCTTTTCCTCTGCATCATATGTTTTTCCTTTCCACTTTGTCCTATGATGCCATCAGCTCTTGCCAAGTTAATACAAGGAGTCATCCTTCTATCAACACAGTAAAGAATCTCAAGATATTTACAGAATTTATAGTATATATATATTTCATTCATTAGCGTAACTACATTTTTCTATAACTTAATAACTTTTGAAGCAGCCAGAAGTTTTGAGATCGAGTGTGCAGAACAACATGGAATTGATAATTAAATTTTCTAAGAATCTTCGTTGCCGTATTACTTCATGTAAAGAATAATAAAAATAATAGTCCAAAATGGAACTTCATAAATCAATTCTATGTCATTCTTAGTTTATTGAAAAAGTTTGCATTTTTCCCTTTTAAATTTTATCATCATTTTTACTGAAGAATATTGGACTTTATTTCAGCTTGGGTTATAAAATACTTCTGCGTTCTCTTACAATTTCTATACAACGCTAAGTACCAATTTATTTAACACTACATCACATAATTTGGGGCAAAAGAGATAAAATAAGTTCTTACATTTCAACAGATTTTTTTACGATACTTCCAACATTATTGAAGTTATTTACCAGCATTGAGCAGTTTAAATTAAAACATTCATTCAGACCATACATACCTTATGCATGAATGAATAAGCCTATAAAATCTGAGTGAACATTAAAAATACAGCAGTATTCTGTATTTGCAAAACAAGTTTTTAACTCTTAATTTTTGATTCAGAATAATTTTATTTTGCATACCGGTCTTTCATTCAGATATTCATAACGAAACATTTGACTTCTTTTGATAACTCTTTCATCAGGACCTACAAACCAGAAACACCATCCTTTAACTAGCTCACTGTAGAAAAGGGGCATTCTAAAAAAAAAAAAAAAAGGGAAAGAAAATAACAATTTGAATACATTAGTGACATATTTTTTAACAAAAAATAACAAACAAAGCAACAAGATCGAGAAAATTTCAATAAAATTACAGACAAAAACTATGCTAATACATTTGTGGAGGATTTATATTTTTGCAAAGACTGGCAGAATAAAAGAACAGATGAAGAGGAAAACCTGAACCTATACTGCTGCAAGCATAATTTTGTATATTTGAAGATGATTAGCAAACGGAACTCGAACAAAAATTATATATAGTAGTAAAAGTATTCTAACATAGGAATGAATAGTACAGACTTTTAGTCTTAAAAAATATAGGGTTAAATATCTACAAATCAAAAAGTTGTAAGCACACAGTACGAGTGCTGCTCACAGAACAAAACTTAAAAATCACTTGGTAAATTCATCAGTACCTTACACTACAAATAGATTACAGTACTGTCATCTAATTAGAGATCTCTAACAGATATGTTACTTATACCAGGGGTGGTCATATTTCATAACGTTGGAGGATGAGTGCTAAATTCAAGAACTGCAACCAGATGTTTTATATCTTCAAGAGTCATAAAGCAGATTTTGAATACAGAAAAATATTAAATTAACAACAATTTCAATTTTTATGCAAATAATGTAGCTATTCATAAATAAATTTTGTCGTATCTGCTATATATTCAGAAAAGCTCCTATGATTAAATTTTAAAACTCTGTATGATGTACTCTCTTTTTACAGCTAGAAAACCAAACTCTTTTCCCCTAATTACAAATGTCAACTGATTTTAATAGAAGATTAAAACAAGAGATGACATAGTTTCTACAATAATATGCCAAAACATTTCAATCAAAACATATATAACCAAATAATTTGAACGTAAAATGTTTTCCACAAGAAAAAAATAAATTATCATATCCACTCAATTAAAAATATAAAAATCAAAGTAGCCTTAATTCATTGAATTCATTTGTTAAATGCATATTGGATTTTGAACAAGTTTTATTAGCCCAAGTTAAAAGCATACACATTTATAATTTTATTCAAATAAAAATCATCATCAATGCTGCATACTGCTCATGTATTACCATTAGCCATTACTTGTTCCCATTAGTTTTGTTAGTCCCAATAGCCATTACTTGTTCTAATAGTAGCACAGTCACGGTTGCAGAGAGAGAATTATCTGCCTTTCTTCGTTTTTTCAATAATTAGTTCATGATGAACAACTAGAAATTATCAATGACAAAATGTAATTTAAAAAATTAAATTACAGATTGTTAAGAAAGCATGTCATAAGACAATTTTGGTTTTAAATTATAAATATATTTCAAAAGTAGTTTTTATTACTATGTCAGTTGCAATTAAAAAGTCTAAGAGCTACTGTCTGGCCAAGGCTGATTTATACTATCTCAAAAGAGTCAAAGGAGAAAAACATTTCTAGAATATCCTGAACAAAAATTAGAACATTTCCTACCTCTGTGGTCTCAGAAATGTGTTTTCTAAAAATTTTCAAAATATTGCCACACAGGCAAAAAAATCACCAGATATTGCTGGTTTGGCAACAAAAGATTTCAACAATCATATTTCAAGCTCATACGCTATT
The DNA here is from genome assembly GCA_000611955.2 of Stegodyphus mimosarum. NCBI lineage: Eukaryota > Metazoa > Arthropoda > Arachnida > Araneae > Eresidae > Stegodyphus > Stegodyphus mimosarum. The sequence continues at coordinate 252,618 of KK115759.1, read as the reverse complement.
TTCATATTTATTGAATATCAATTTGCATGAAATTATATGTGCTGCAAAATAACAACATATAAACACACAATAAGTGGCCACAAATGAAAAAAAAACTATACAAAATGTGCATTACACAAACATATATTTACAATAAAATAATTCAAAATATACATAATAAATATTACTATATAACAAAGCACAAACAAATATTAACAAATAAATGCTCATATAAAGTTACAAAATTGTATTAGTAAGTGTTAGTTACTCACTAACATACTCACTCACATTTGTGTTAGTCAATAACACTTGATACACTTTTTATAATTTTGATTAAGAATTCATGAAAATGAAATAATAGAATTGCCAGATTATTCTGAAGTCTGAATTAGATTTTATTTTATAATTGTATTATGACTTGAAAATTAAAAGGTATCTTTATTTCCAGTATTTTTTGTCCGAGATGAAAGTGCTGATTTTACCAAAGACGAAAATGCTATTACATATGTAAATGTATGTAAGAAAATAATAACTGCAGGAAAATTTTCCAACCTTTAACAGCAATGCAAGTCTCAAAATGAAGAGAAATGCTGTAATAATTAACTCTGCTCAAAGAGTTAAGTTTAGAAATTAAAATATAAAGAATTCAGAAATGGTCAAAACTAGAAGACAAATAGAAAATACTTCGGATATGAGGATAAAAATTAATTTTAAATGATACATAGATAGAAATTAGAATGTCTAGAAGCTTCCTATCAGAAATTCAACACTGATTAATAATTCAAATACAATATCTCATAAAATTCATAAAATGCATAAAATAGATAATATTCTCCAGAAACATACATACTAATACAATATAAAAGAATGAAGGACAAAATAAATTAGGATACTAGATACTAAAGGTGTATAACCTATAAAAGTTACAATCTACCAAACATATATAAGTAAAAGGAAACATTATGGCCATGTGCATATAATACAGCATGAATACAAAATTTCCAGAAAGCTATCAAACACAGATTTTATACGAAATGCATACTGATCTGAGAATGCTTGTTGTAAGCAAAAAAATACCTAATCCCAAATTAAGGTGCATATGTGAACACATTAAAGAAATTTATTTCTTAATGGCTTTAATAATTATAGTACTGACATATGAGAGGTTTCAAGAACATAAAAACAGGTACTTAAAAAATTTTAACCTACCTCCAAGGCAATGAATATTTGCTTTTGATTAATTCCTTATGAAAAACTTTTTCTTTAAGCATGCTATCAAATTTCTTTGCATGTAAATGATCAGGAACAGAGTTAACAGCAGATAAAAATGTACCAATATTTGTACTCAGTCCCTAGAAAAGCATAAATATATTAAAAAGAGAAATGGATAAAATTACCAAACACTATACAGAGGAATAAATTACAGTAAGAACTTTTACATCCTGTAACACAAGATATCTCACATTATATGTATTATATTTAGATATAGATATATATAAAGAGTACCCAAAATGAAAGTGGAACTATGATTCCAGCAGTGTTATTCTACGTGGAAGAAATTTTAAGACAGCTGCATATGTCAGAAGAAACCTGTTTTAAAGCATTAACGGCAGTGTATCACAGTGTTAAACAGAAGCAACATAAAGTAATGTTGTGTGATGGATTCTTCTAAGCAGGCTCAGTGTAAAATAAAACATTTTTTCGATTGAAGGCGTTAGTGGAACCAACATTCACAGTTAAATTAAAAATGTATACGGCACAGTGTGTATGCCATGCAATGCAGATTTCCAATGATGCAATAATTTTAATCATCTACAGCTGATATCCTAGGACCAGGTCAAACACAATAAATCACTGATGAAGAATCAATTACTGCAGCGTTCTTATTACAGCAAGGTTTCGACAAAATGTATCCCTAAACATCTCATTAAACAGCAGAAGTCTTTGTGAATAGGCACTTAACTCCAGCATCTACTTTGTTACCACACAGACGGAGATAGCATTTATCCTGTACTGCAGCTAGCAACAAAATATTGTGCCATTTCTTCAATGTAGTGAAGAAGCATATGAGCTTGGTATGGCAACATCTAGGTGCTCAGAATTTTCCAAGATCTATTGCAGCACTTCTTGCACTCTATCACCTCCCTACAACCCGACTAGCCATCTTGCGATTTTCATGTGTTTGACCCACTAAAAAAACACAATGGAAGGGATGCTGGTTTACAGATAATGATGAGGTCTGAGAAAAAGTTGAAGAATGGTTTCCACACATAACCAAAAACTTATTTCATTGATGTATTTATCATCTCAAGGATCAACAGGATACTTGTTTCAACCAATAAGGTTATTATGTGCAAACATTTCATTATTTGAACCATGAACAGGATGATCTTTGCTTACAAGTATGTCCATTTGGTACACCTGTAAATTTGTTAAATTGACAAAATCAGTATATTTATATAACTACATCTATGTATCACTATGTCGTTTATAAGTATACAGGTATTCAAACTAATAAACCATTTCAGAAATTTATCACAGTCCTACTTTCCTTTATTTAGAAATATGAAATATAAATCAGGCAAAAGGTGAAAACATATTAATGCAAAAATATACAGTAATTCAAATCAAGAAAATATGTGAATCAAGAGTTGAATGAATAATCATATTGCAAAAAATAAAAAATAATTTTTGAGGTCATATCAAAAAAACAACATTGAAAATTAGTAGTATACCATTACTGTGTATACTATTTTTCATTATTCTGAAATTTCAAAAATAGCCTCTGACATGCCCTTAAGCTCATTTCTTCTTAAAAGAAGCTACCAGCAAAAGAAAACAGAAATTTTATAAATCTCTATATTCTAAATGTTATTTGAGGGTTTTGATAATAAATGGTATAATATTTTCCAAAGAAATATTAGACAGATTGTCCTTATTAAAAAGGGCATATGTGTTCTCTCAGTTTTAAGAAATTTTAGAAACTTCATAATTATTCAACTTAAATTTATTCACAAACTACTTACTTGCCATACATAGATAACAATTTTACTGCATATCAAATTTAAATATAATTTTCACCTATAAACTTAAGATTTTAAATAATTTTAAGATCATTTCTCATAATTATACAAATAACTTATAAGAGAAATTTCTTTATTGGTGTAGGGGTTCTTTACTTTCATTTAAAATAAAGTCTGCTTTAAAATAAATATGAAGTCTCTAAGTAAGTTATTCTGCAGAAAATTAGCAAAACTTTCATGAACTATAAAACAAGGAAGGAAAAATGAAGTTTGAATGAAATGGGTCAGAAATAACCGCAAGTTTTCAGAATTTTTTCACGAGATTTAATCATTAAATTTAATATTTTCTGTCCATCTTAGGATTAATTTTTTAATCAACAACAAATGATTATGATAAAACAACTAAGAAGTCATTACAAATATTCACATAGGAGAGAAATTAGAATTTTTCTCTTTTTATATTAGAAAAAATGTAAAAAAGATGAAAATTTACTGTTTAAATTCATTTTGCTTCCAAATGATACATATTCATCAATCATACTGATAATAAATATTTGGTGCTTCAACTGAGTACTATTATAATGATTCTACCCGAAAATTTCTTAAAATTAATTCTGCATACCTGAACAGTGACATTCTCTCAAACATTTCTAAAACATACATATATTTAAACATGTGGAAAATTTTCAAATATACTATATCTTGACTAAAATTTACTCTAAATAAATAATTATGCAGTAAATGAATGATAATTTTTAAACCAATGTTCAAATTGCCTTTAAATTACAAAAGCTTTAATTTTACAAACAGCCATGAACACAACAAGCAAAAATAAAAGTCCAAAACACTGTAATGAAATGTAACTAATGAGTAAATTTTAAGATTTACAGACTGGAAGCAAATTAAAAAGACCATGAAAACAAAAAATAGAATTACCTTTGGCCCTCGCTCAAATTGAATATAATACTCCACAGAATTCAAATCACCTGAAACATAAACTAATGCTTTAGTAATTTTTCATATATTTTAGTTGTCTTAAAAATTTCCACATCAAACTGAATGATATTTTAAACAGGAAACAATTTTTGATCACTGCAATACTCAAATTCTAATACAATTGAAAAATGAACAATTTACATTAGTGCATGTAGTTTGTTTAGGAAATCAAATAATTTCAAATACTAGCCCAATTTTTCTAATAGATGAATAGTACATTTAAGCAATATTGCCCACATCATACATTTTCAATGACATTTTTTTAATACAAAAGAAATATAGAATTCTTTCTCAAATATACGAGTAACTATCATACAATATCAAGCACATGCAATATCAAGCAGTTGATTACGAAAGAAGTTGATGCGTCAGTACTACATAAATATGCAAATATACAAATGTTCATTCTTCTCCTGCCCTGAAATTTCATTTTCATCTATTATTTTAATTTTTTCCCGTAACAAAGCACTATGTTTATGCATTGATGTTAACTTTTTGGTTTGTATTTATGTGTAATGATATTTACTTGTCACCATTTCAAATAAATTTCTTCAGTTTTTTAAAATTTTTTCAGAAATCAGTACTTTGTATATGTAAAGGAGACTTGGGATACGAATGTGGATACGGGTAGATTTTTATTTAATGCCTATGTTAGGCTACATAAATGTTATGATCAATTATTATCATTGCAAGAGTAAAACATTTACATAATTAAAAGTTTATATGAATAACAATTAGTCTAATTTAAATAATATTCAACTCAAAACTTGAAGATACACTTAACTTGCATATAAATACACAGCTTTTGGCCTAAAACTACTAAAGATTTATTACTCTAACTACTAATTAACCCTCTGAGTATGATGGCTTTTTAGATCTGCTCATGAATTTAAACAGCTCCTATTAGCTAAATTTTTTAATTACTTATTTTAGTCTCTGCTTTCATAAACTTCCGTTCATCAAGATGATATTTACATTATTACAGAAAGTAAAAAAGCAAAATATTTTAAATTATAATCTAATAAATTCCAAGTAACAAAAAAAAATCTCATGATCGATCATGAAATAATAATCAATCGGCAAAGGTAAGAATTAAATATCTGCAGTATTTAAGCTTACTTTTGCATAACTGAGATTTGAATAAAACTTTTAATCAGATGAAGAAGAAGAAATAAGACAGTGTCAAAATTTATAAACTTTAAAACTAGCATAATTATCATACTTCTAGCAGATGTAAAACCTACATTCTGACACTTATAAAATACACATGATATAATACAATTATGATCACACAAGCTTTGCTAGTTATGAATTCTATTAATTTTCTGCTACAATAATGATATTGAACAACTAGATAAAAATATTAACTTAAAGGGAAATGGATTGATTTTCATGCTGATTTTGCTTGCCATGATGACGATAAAAAAACACCAATGATTAATTATATAAGAATTAATAATGAAAATATTACTTTCAGAAATTAAGATACATGTTAAAAATCACCAAATTATGATTTTAAAAAATTGAAAATTTTGAAACATTTGCTACTAAATCGATGAAATAAAACTACCTTAAAATATCAAAATAGGCCATTTAATGCATATCACAATTTACATATAAATTAAGATAAAAATTGCTTAATACATAAATCACAAAGAAATTTTACCAGGGAATTTTTTCTTCAACAATGAAATACCATAATCACCAGGAATGCTATCAAATCCACAAGCTCCTACAACATAAACACCTTTTTCTCTAGCAGCATCAAAATAATTAGCCTGAACAGTCTCCAAATACTGTAGAAACATGAAAAAAATTCTCATTACAAAACATCTAAATTAAGATAAAAAATTAACAAGATCTAATATGGTAAATAAAAAAAAAAGAAAGAAAGGAAAGGGGAAAAAAGAATATGAATTAAAAACAGAAAAAGATGTAGTCTAAATAACAATGCAAGCCTCTTAACAATGTTGTGCTCTGCAAAATAATTCTTAGAGCAATTACTACTATATATAGGATGCTTCAAAATTTATGTTAAGAATTAAAAACCTCAGAAACTATTAAATTGAGTTTCAAAAGCCACTTTTAGAAATTCAATTCAATAATTTATACAGCTAATATTTTTTATGTAAAATAATATCCCTCCAAAATAATATGCATTAAGGAGTCAGATGTTATGCTATATCATTAAATATTCTAAAACAAATATTTTATTTATTAATTGGTATTTCTATATTGATATATAATGTATTGATATAGCCGAAGCTATCTATTGCAGTAAATACATTTTCTGTTTCTTTTATTTAATTATGTATCACACCATATTTTTGGAGTACCATGGTTTTATATAACACAGGTCACATCTCAAAATTTCAAGAGTACAAGAGAAATTTTAGGCCATATTTCAAGATACAAAAATGACAATAAATTATGGATTTAATAACAGAGTCTGTGCTAGAGACTGCAGTTCTGGCTTTCTTGCTGAGCTGATGTTAGGACTTGTAAAAATTTAGAATTTCTTAATATATACTGCTATTAATTCAGTTACTTATTGTACAAAATCTATATGTCTGAAGTGCAATTAGTAAACCTCTTATTTATTATGGCAATTTTTGACATGTGTAAGATAAAGAGTCAAAGATAAGTCAAAATTCTAAATTTAATTTATGATTACCTTTTCTTTTTTAATTTGGCAATTCCCCCTTTCCATCCTAAAAACAGTAACTGCTTATAATAAACCATTCTAAACAGTGTCATTTCAAAATTAATCTATGCCATATCATTCTTCCGTTATTCTAATCATGTAGGCACTTACATAAAACTTCAGCCAGTAATAATTTCAATTCAAAACTTAAAATTAGCCAATCAAAATAAAACTAAAGAAAAATTAAATCATTATGAAGAGGGATTTCATCTTGCATACATCACATTCTCTCTCTTGCTTTTCTACAGCCAATTTGCTAATGCTTGCTGCTGTTTCTCTCTTTAATTTCTGGAGTTCCACCCTTTTATCTAACAGCTAAATGTGAGGAACCTCATGCACAGATAAGCGAATAATCGCTTGAGTGCATGAACAGAGACTGAAGACTCAGGAAGGGTTAATTACCCTTTATTTCACAAAATAAGAATTAACACAGTCGGCTCCTATCTCAGAGCGTACAGCAAAGCCTCCACTTGGGCTTAAACTCAAAGTAATAAGAACTAAAGCTTAACTAATGCTTAACTAAAAAGATATAGCCGAAGCTATCATGATTCTAAGTAGTTGGCCCCTAAATCTCAATTAAGTTGGTGAAGCTATAAAGAGCCTGATGTACAGCCGAGCGTAGTAATAGCTTAGAGAGAGACGTAGCCAAAGGCAAATGCGATCTAGTCAGAAACTCTGGCTCCCTAACGAAGTCAGTGGAACTTCAACTTAAATACTACTCTTACTCATTTGCATTCATGACGATTCTGAACACACATTCTGGTAGGAAATTATAAGCTGAAAATAGAAAGGATAGGAAAGTAGCTTTAATTAAAGATAACTGTTAAAAACTTAGGATAAACCTTATAAATTATATTTAAAAAATGTAAAAGGTACCGTTGTAATTCTTCAAAAACAGGCATGCTTAGTGCCCCAATTTATCAGTATTTGCTTAAATGAAAATAAAGAAATACTAGACCAGCAATGACTGTTGCACTATCTCTATGCACCAATTTTCATCACTGCATAAACCATGTTCTCTCTACTGCATAAGTGACTTTTAAATTATTGCATATATATGTTACGAAGAACCAAATAAAAAAGTTAAATGTTTAATTTATCACACGAACCAGTTGTTATTAATAACTTCTAACAACGAATGGTAAATGTAAAAATTTTCTATGCAATGAGTTCGAAAGTTACCATTATACATGCATATGATTTTCCCAAATCAGTGCCTTACCATTACACAAACATACTGTAGCTATTGCGAGTGTATCAGTTTGTTTTATCTACTGGCAACAGCTAGACAAAATCAGGTGATTGTTTATTTTAGATGGAGGCACCCACATTTTTTCAAAACATGCATGAATATTTTGTGTTTGACAACTTCAATTTTTCTATGTGCACATAACTGTTTTAAAAATTTCACAAATTTTACTGCATTTGTAAGCAAAAAGAATGATGATTTAGAAGTCATGAAGGTCACATTTTGATGATCATTTGAACATGCTCAAATCAGAAAAAGAAAGAATGATCAATTATTTACAACAGAAGAGTATAATTCACTTTTTGAAAATGTTAAAGAAGGCAAGGAGAAAATTTCTGAAAAACTATCATAAGATTACCAACAACTATCAAGATATGATATTGTAAGAATCAGTAGTGTTAAAATGTTCATTGTAAATTCATATTTTCCTAAGGAATATGAAATAATTTTTAAACAAATAATCACAAAATGTTTCAATAATGATGTTTGAGAAGTAAAAATAATCAGGCACAATTAACATTTCTTTTAATAAATTGAAAAAAAAAAAGTTATGATCTGTGATGTTAACTTGAATGATGATGGATGTAGCACTCATGTCTGAGTGACTAAAAATTGTGTTACTTAAATATATGTGAACATAAATTGTTCAAAAATCCATTAAATGTTTTCATATACTAAAACAAGAACTATTCAAATTTTAATTATCTTAAAAAAAGACTACTATGGACCATTTTTCTTGAAATAAAAACAGACATTAAAGGATTAAATTACATAAACCTTTGAGCATGAATTTCAAGAACTGGCCAATACACGTGAGCCTTTCCTGGATTCAAATGAAATTTATACTTTTACTTAATTAGTGCTATAAAAATTACTTAACACTGAAGTTAAATGCAATAAATGATTATACCATACAATTTTCCTCTTTTTTCATATTTAAAAACTTATTTCACATTAAATTAAAAGTTATTCAACAAAAATAATGATTTAAGGAACGGAGGTTTTAAAAATGCTACCAAAAATCAAAATCCTTTCGGTAACTTAATGGATTTAGTTTGGTTTGGTTGGCTTATTATGGCACAGTAAGTGAGGGTATTTGCCTAAGGGGAAGGATGCCTTTGTGAAGGATTTTCTAAGGAAATAGGTTCGTACCCATGTTACAGATGGGGAAATGATGAAAATGGCCTTGCAGCCAGCCCACTGGTCAAAATTTGGTTCAAACTACCAGTATTCAGCGATTCTACTGCTCAGTTACTGATAATAATTCAATGGAATATTATTAGAAACATTAATTATGGAATCAGTAACAAAGATCAGCAAATATGCAGTACTGATCCTATAATTAGCATTTTTACTGTACTGTATATTACATTCTACTGTATATTCAACAGTACATTTAATGTCAAATCAGGAATCTCAATTTCCATTTTACAGAAAATCAAAAACCTCTATTTTCATGTAAATTTCAAATCTAAGTTGCAATTATACATCAAAAGCCTTTAAATGTTCACAAACATTAAAAGAAAAATCTTTTTGTTCTGCACTTCAAGTACTTAATAGTTTTTTAAAAAGCATTTCCTACCATTATGAACATGAAGATGAAGATAAAACAATGCAATGATTACTCCCTTCTCCCAGAAAGAGAGAGAGGAAGAGACGCTGAAAATGTAGCTATTTAGTTCTATGTGGAGAATTTAAATTCTAACATTAAATATACAATTTTATGCACAGAAAAAACAAGAATCCACATTTCATATAAATATGAATTATTTTCTTATTGAAATATTTATTTCATTTTAAAATGTACCGAGCGATTTTTGTGTCTCAGAAGGATGCAAAAGACATTAAGTGTATTTAAACAACTATAACGAAAACCATAAAATTGAACTTCGAATTATTTTTCCATTTACATACAATAAGAAACATTACTCAACCTTCATCTCTCCACTGAGATCCAGATGGTGTGCGCCATTTTCAATGCATGCTGCCACTACCTTCTCACCATAAAAGTTATACTATAAAAGAATTGATGTGGAATCTTAAATGCTAAATAAAAGATAATACAATAATATTGATTACTTTTAACAAATAACATTAATTTAGATGGGAAAGACATTCAAAGAAAGGCGAAGTTTTTTGCTAGTCTCAATAAAAGTATAAGAATAACAGAGGCCTGTAAAATTTAAGTTGTAAAAACATTTTCCTTTTTTTAAAAAATTTCTACTAAATTTTTTTGGAGGTACTGTATATGAAAATGAATTTTAATCTCTCTTTTCCCTTATCAAACACAATTTTATTAAAATTTTTCCTTAATATTTACTTGACTGATGGGTACTTTTTCATTATGGACATACTATTTGGTACTGGCATATTTCTTTTGCACCAGGTGTTACCAGTTTGGTTTGGCTTCTTTCCCGGCACTAACTGTCTATAACCATTACTTGCACTACATTTTTTATTTATTTACTTATTGCAATGGATTTCACAACTTGGGATTGCCGAGACATGAACAAATGACTATACTGTTTCTTTTAGAAAAATATATTCTTCACAAAGATCATATTCAAATGCCTACATCCGAAATACTGGGGGGGGGGGAATGTCTAAACACAAATGTGATTTGTTAGATCAGTCATTTTTTTTTGTTACTTTCATATGTTTAGTTTATTTATGATTCCAGAGTAATGAAAATAAACCCCATTATTCCATTACGATTTGTTGTCATACACACAAATGCAGCCGATTCAAAAAGAAATATAACCAGAAAAATGATAGCAAAATATCAAAAGTCCAAATATGCATACCACTACATGAGCTATATGCATCCTGGATTGCCACATAAATACTTTTTGGCAGTATGGTGCATTGTCGAATTAACATGCTTTTGCAGTTTTTCAGTGGAAGTGTAGATAATTAGAAAGCACCTCTATCATCATTTCTTTTTACTGCTTCAAGTGCCTTATTGCTATTGGATCAATTTTGTTCAAAAAATTATGAAGATAACAATAACATATAAAAATAAACACTGGACATGCTTCGACACATTTTACGTACAAACATATTAACAAAACAAAATATATATACATATTGTAAATTTGTTTAAAAACGACCAAGAAATATTTTACATATAAAAAACTTGATGTAAATATAATTTTATATATTCCTAAAAAACTTTCCAGCCTGTATTTCATAGTTAAATATAAGAAACACTAACTTACTTAAGGTAATTATAAGTTGTATAATAAATAATGCTTACAGGTCCAACACAATTCAAAATAACTTTTGCTTTTTTGCACATATCATTAATAGATGATGGATCTTCAACATCAGCTTTGATGATTGTTGTTCCTTGTATGTTTATACCTGAAAGAGCAAAGTTAAAATTATACATATATTGACATTGAAAAAGATAATGAGATAGTTACAAGAAAGCTGCAGTCATGGCTGGTTGATATGTTTGTTTATTTATGGCACAGCATTATCACGGTAAACATGTATCCAAACTACTGTGAGAGAAGCGTTAGTTATTCCAAAATTTTAAGTGTATATTCACATATTCATAGCACTGCAACTTGTGATGAAGAGAAACAATAGATGCATATTAGCAGAACTGAGACGGGCGTGAGAAAAGGGAAGACTGTGTTATGAATGTTAGATTAATAATACTGAATTTACTATACTTCTCAGCTTAAAAGCATAATATCATTTAATTACTACTATCTGCATGATATGTTTCTTCATTTATGACACAGCATTATCACTGCAAACATATATCTAGCATGTGAGATGTGTCCATTATTCCATAATTAAAAGTATAAATTCACGTATTTATAGAATTCCAAGTAGTGATGAAGAAAAGCAATAGACTGCATATTACCAGGGTTGTATGGTATGGTTATTCAATTATGGCAAAGCACACGAGGGCTAAAGGGAGGGATGCCTTCGTGGAAGACTTTCTAAGGGAAACTGGATTGTATACAGGTTATACATGGGGAAAACCATAACATCCATGCAGCCAGCCTGTTTGCGGGATTCGAACCTCGGACCGAACTACCAGTATTCACCGACTTTACCGCTCGGCCGCTGGTGGGCCCTATTACCAGGGTTGAGGCAGGAATGAGAAGAATTAAGACTGTGCTATTAGATGCTAATATTTGATTAATAACGGTGAATTTACTACATTTCTCAGCAGATGTGTATAGTATTATTTAATTACTAGTAGTTGCCAGGAAAAAAATATCCACTCAAACTCGAACACCCCAGCCCTCATCGGAAGGTTGTCCAACATGAATTAGGAATGGAAGCGGGCTGATGTTGGTGACAGCTCAGCAAAATGTTCCATCTAATATTCTGACATCCATGAATCATGTAAATCCATCCGGAGCAAGAAAAATGTCAATGCAAGCTAATGTTTACTTCATGTGAGCCTTGTTTTTATAACTCCACAAAACTTGGGGTTGGATTTAGATTGATCCATTCTGATCATGTTTACAAGTACCCACACTCCAACGGCACCAGAAGTTAACTTTTTTTAATTAAGGTGTATCTAGAACAGAAGGAAAATAATCTATGATGGCATTTAATTCATGTATCCATAAGAATGGAGCTCCTATTAGGAAATGACATGGAGTTAAAAAGCAGAATATATGAAGAATCAGCAGAGGTAGGTGATAATGGTAAAGAATTCAAGTAAGCTTCTATTTGTGTAATTAATGTATAAAACTCTCCAAACTAGCAGCTTTTAATAAATTTTTAATGTCTTCATATACAAAGCTTTGTTTTTTCTTCACTGCCATGTATTAAATCATCTGTGTATATGCCTTTGTATAATAGGTTTCTGATTCATTTCTTCCAAGGTCGAAAATGTGATATCTGATAGCAGAGCAAGCAAAAATGGGCTGGCTGTAGCAGCAAACAAAACATGAATCATCCTAGGCACTTTTGTATTGGATCCTCCATCTTCAAAGTTATTTGTCAACGAAAACCTCACAGCATTTCTATCTTTAGGTATTATAGAAATCTGGAGAACGTATTGTTCATGTCAGCAGCAAAGGCTATATTATCTATCAGAAATTGTCAGTGGTGGATTTAAAGAACTGGAATACAGACAATCATTTTAAAGAATAGTTGTTTTTTAAATGGCTGGATGCATGAAACACAACTCTTAACGGTTTGCCACGAAGAACAACTGGTTGGTGAAGCATGTAATAAATTCTCCTGGTTTCTTCAAAATTTTAATTAATTTTCTCAGCTATACCCATTTTAAAATTCTGTGATATAACTGTCTGATGCTACTGATGAAGCAGTGGATCATTTTTTAACCTTTTAATCATTCTATTAAGATGAGCTTCTGCATTTTCATAATATGTTTTAAATTCAATGACTTTTCATTCCAAGGTAATTTAACCTCATATTATCTTTCTTTAAATTTGACAGTTCTGATAAAATTCTCCAAAATGTCATTATCTATTTTATTACTTTCATTTCCTTGTTCAATTGCTAGTGCTTCAAACTCCCAAAACTGCCTTAACTGTGTTGAGATCAATCTATCAACAACAATGCCCATAATTTAGGTCAAAATAACAAGCCAAACAATGATTAATTTAGAAGACAAACAACAAAAATCAGTGTTGCAGGATTAGTTTTGATGGTTTTACTGAACCATATTCTTCAGCTGCCAAAGTGCAAAATGTTTAAGTCTGCCTGCTATTACTTCATAATAATAATCTGAACCAATAACAATATCTGGTTGGAATGCGCTTTAGCCCACTGCTTGGCGGCAATTGTTTTTGAATGAGCAATAAACGCGCCAACATGGGTAACTCCGTATATCCGCCAACATGGCTGACTGTTTGTACGTAGCCTGCATTGTGCAATTCGCTGAAGTTTTTTTTAAGTTTAAAAGGAACGCTGTGCACATGGCATTTTCTTGTAATTCATTTTCGTTATTTTAGCTTATTTTGTTCATTTGTGTACGTTGTTGTGCAATTCGCAGATTTTTTTTAAAGTTAAAACGGAACGGTGTGTACATGGTATCGTTTGTAATTTTAATGCCCTTTTAAAATTCCTTCTTTCTTCGATGCCATTTTGGTTACGTTTTCGCGGAGCATGTCGGGAAGGTTATGTAACGGCATAAAATGTGTAAGTATTACAACATAAAATGTAAATAATTAATTTAAACCTAACTGACAAATATTTTAATGATCATAATGTTCGTTTTGCATATTATTTTATTATCTTTTTGTGGAAACAGTTTCCATACTAATTTATGCTTTAGAATTCTATGTTTTGTTTACAATAGGTTTTCGCGGAGCGTGTCGGGAAGGTTGCAATAGCAAAGACGTTTCGCAGAAACGCGCCGAATTGGCGATTTTCAAAACATCGCCAAGCAGTGGGCTAAAGCGCATTTTCACCCAAGAATCAGCCAATTGTAATCTTCTTAATTCTTTGTTTATTTTAGAGATGATAATATCACGAAAGGCTAAATTAATTGCACATATGTGGTCAGTTTCTACAGCTTCTATTTCAGCTTTCGGATGGTTAATCGACACTTTCAATTTTGACTTTCATAACATTATATGCTTGTCCTGTGGCCTAATTAACTCCACTGCTGCCATAACTTTACAGTATCGGGGGATAAGCTCTGCTGGACGAAAATCACGTAAGTGTTGCGTTGAGAAGGTAAAACGTACACACAGAACAAATTCTAAACAATAGTTATTTGTTGTGATTAATACTTTTTTTCATTTTAGTATTTTAAAATATGATATATATAAATTCAGTATCATTAACTTTTATACTTCTCTTTTTTAATTCTTACCATTAATTTGAACAATTAGCCGTAATAATGGTTATATATGTTTGAAAACATGTTGTTTATATAAATGCAGTAATGATCATGAAAATGCAATATATATCACATAGTTTAAGATTAAAGTTTTAAAAAATAAAATATGCATGTATTTCCACAATATAACATCTTCGAATGTATTCCAGGATATTCAATCACCATCCAGTCCGGTTTATATTGGATATTCTGGATTCTTTTATGTACATAATTTCGCTTAAAGGTTAAGAGGGTTATTTTTAATTCTTCTTTCTTGTTTAAATGTGAAAATAGTTTTCAGGTAGGTAAACAAAGAAATGTAGTCATGAATTGCATAACTGCAGGGAAACAAGATTTGTAACAAGCACTTCTACCGCTTTTCATGACATTATACAATTGTTTAAATTTCAGGAAGAGAAAATCAAATAGAATATACGTTATGCAATTGTTTAAATTTCGAAAAAAGACCAATCAAATAGACTAGGATAAGGTTAATTGAATTTGTCTGCATTTATTCCATGAAAAGTTAAATCATAAAAAATTATTTTTGCGCAATTTGAATGTCAATAACAGTGGTTTCAAACATGAGAAACACGTCAGAAAAATCTATGTAAATCTTATTCAAAGATTTAAAAATAAAAATTTAATTAACTTTTTTTTTTGGTGTGTGTGTGTGTGTGAAAAAAAAAATTTTGCTTTTGCTTAATGTTTATGATTTTTTACTGACATACCAACTTTTAATCAAT
This sequence comes from Stegodyphus mimosarum, assembly GCA_000611955.2. Taxonomy (NCBI): domain Eukaryota; kingdom Metazoa; phylum Arthropoda; class Arachnida; order Araneae; family Eresidae; genus Stegodyphus; species Stegodyphus mimosarum. The sequence goes on along the minus strand of KK115759.1, from coordinate 237,095 downwards.
AAAATCCTTTATATAAAGAAATCAGTGAAATATGCTTGACGTAGAAAAATAGCAGAATAATGTTTAATATTTTATACTAACTTATTAGCATTTCAAGGTCTGATTATCATTTTATTGCATTTTTCATAATTATATTTGAATATAAATTTGATTATGAGGGTTTAAAAAACTGCTTTAAGTCTATAATTAAAAATTTTAAAATTAATTTATTTAGAAATTAATTATATGTTATTATTAACACATGGGATAATGTGAGCCATAAGTATGGAAAATGAGCATATTTTGTAATTTTCTTGTATAAAAACAAAACTATCTTATTCTAATTACAGATGTAATTAGTTTATTTAGAAAATAATTAAACAGCAAATTCAATACTGCTACTGACAAAGTCATGTGATCATTAGCACAAAGATTTATCTGCAAAGTCAGGACACCCAACCAAAGTACCTATATACAGAAAGAATATATATATCCCTTTCCTTTTCCTTATCTTAGTTAACATCTGAGCTAGCAACCTAAACCCTCTTTCCACTGTTTGTCGCCTATCGCCCAAGTTGGCGAAGCCAATTTCAGGAACCTTGCCAAGTGCCGATTATCTGAGTATCCTCAAAAATCATCAATTTAAATATTAGATTACATATATATTAGAAATACCTGAGAAGAGGATACACAAATGAACAAATTTGTTTTGATATGTTTTACAATATGTTAATACGTTAACAATCTGATATTAAGGTACTAGTAGTAGCTACATAGCTTTAAAAATTATTTCACATAAATCAAGCTACAAAAAATCTCAGTTAAAGCATCATATTAATTTCGCATATTTCATCTGATTGTCCATATACATTTTAGACTAGATTACACATATACATTTTTTCCTATAAAGATTTATATTAGTTAAATTCTACGTTTCTATTGTTAGTTATTTTTTCAAAATAATAATAATAATAATAATAATAATAATCAGTTTACTGGAAACTATTTTTGTTTGATCGATTATGGCAAAGCACACAAAGGTTCTTTGCCCAAAAAAGAGAAATGCCATCGTGGAAGACGTTCCAAGAGAAACTCTCTCGTCTTCATGTTATACACAGTAAAAAAACTCGAAAACACCCACGCAGTCAGTTCGCTCGCAGATCTACTGGAAAATTACTAGACACGGTTATTTTAGCTTAATAAACCTTGATAATAAAAATTGATAAAATAATACTAAATGATGTAAAGAATGCTCACCATCAGGCAGATATTTCTGAACAATATCTAGTGATTCTTTTAGCTTTTCTACATTTCTACCGGCAACTGCCCATTTCACATCGTTTTTTGATCGAAGACTATTAGCTAATTCTTCAATAACATAGCGACCAGTATAACCTGTTGCTCCAAATATAACAATATCAAATTCTTTATCTCCGGCCATTATTGAAATACTAACGCTCGAACTGCATGGACAATATGAAACAGCAGATAATAATGACACAGCAAGTTCGACAATAATTGTTTACATGTGATATTAGCGCGATTCGAGCGTTGCCAAATGCAATAAAAATATTCTACGTAAACAAATATCAATTCTCGTTTTTCTCCAAAAATTTTGGAAGTTTTTGACATTTTTGACACATTTCAATATTTATTAATTCTTATTAATAATATTCTTATTTTTATTAATAATTTTCGCTCTTTGAGAAATTAGAAGCCATAATTTACTTTCAAACAAACTCAGAAATTTTTTAAAACAAATTACAAAATTCAGAAATTTTCAGAAAAATAGTTAATGTTCCTTGTTTATCTCCAGCAATAAATACAATTCACGCAGACTTTAACATTAACATCATCACTGAATATACACGCTCTTTAAATAGGAATTTCTTCTTAGTCTGTCCAATTTCATTATAATCATCGTGCTTCTTCTATGTCCGTCTGACAAACAGCTTATATCATTCGTACATCTTATGACAATGATCTTAATACATGAACATCAACAGACTTAACTTTTCCGCACTTGGTGAAAATGCGCTTTAGACCACTGCTTGGCGATGTTTTGAAAATCGCCAATTCGGCGCGTTTCTGCGAAACGTCTTTGCAATTAATTGCAACCTTCCCGACAGGCTCCGCGAAAACCTATTGTAAACAAAACATAGAATTCTAAAGCATAAATTAGTATGGAAACTGTTGCCACAAAAAGATAATAAAATAATATGCAAAACGAACATTACGATCATTAAAATATTTGTCAGTTAGGTTTAAATTAATTATTTACATTTTATGTTGTAATACTTACACATTTTATGCCGTTACATAACCTTCCCGACACGCTCCGCGAAAACGTAACCAAAATGGCATCCCAGAAAGAAGGAATTTTTTTTAAAAGGGCATTAAAATTACAAACGATACCATGTACACACCGTTCCGTTTTAACTTAAAAAAAAATCTGAGAATTGCACAATGTAGGCAACGTACACAAATGAACAAAATAAGCTAAAATAACGAAAATAAATTACAAGAAAATGCCATGTGCACAGTGTTCCTTTTAAACTTAAAAAAAACTTCAGCGAATTGCACAATGTACGCAACGTGCACAAATGAACAAAATAAGCTAAAATAACGAAAATAAATTACAAGAAAATGCCATGTGCACAGCGTTCCTTTTCAACTTAAAAAAAACTTCAGCGAATTGCACAATGTAGGCAACGTACACAAATCAACAAAATAAGCTAAAATAACGAAAATAAATTACAAGAAAATGCCATGTGCACAGCGTTCCGTTTTAACTTAAAAAAAACATCAGCGAATTGCACAATGTAGGCAATGTGCACAAATCAACAAAATAACCAGCTTTCATACACCAATCAATCACGTTTCCCTTGCACTTCCAATAAAGTAATAAATGTACATGTACATTCACTCACCTCTCTCAGCATCACAGCTAAATCCATAGCGACTTGGTATTTAGCGAAATATACGTACGAAAATAGCAAACACTCAATAGAAAAACACCGCATTCAAAGAATAAAACGAGAACTGAAATAACTACTCAAATTAACACGTAAGCATTTCGAATAAACCGCTACGTCATCTCACATTACCAATAAAACCGTTCTTTATAAAATAGGAAATACGCATGCGCGAGAGCTACATGTTTCCGTAGCTTCAAAATACCCAGTCAGCCATGTTCGCGGATATACGGAGTTACCCATGTTGGCGCGTTTATTGCTCATTCAAAAACAATCGCCGCCAAGCAGTGGGCTAAAGCGCATTTGGGCCCCGCACTTTCTTTAAATTAACTTTATCACCTTCATATCCAGCCACCCAGACGGTATAGTGGTTAGGAGAGCCGACTTCGATACCAAAGGGCCTGGGCTCGAATCCCGGAGAAGGCATGGCTGTAACTGTCCGTCCTTTCAGAGGAGGCAAAGGTGGCCCACCTATTGGGTACCTTCATAGCAAAGTGACCACCACTTCTGGCCTTCGTAGTGGCTAAGCCGAAGTCGGCTGAGGGCCCGCCATTGAGTAAAAAAAACCTTCGTATCCATAAAAAAAATCGAAAGCAAACAGATGTGTTGTCACCTCACTAGCTTCGATGTGCTTTATGAACTTTTTCCTCTTCTAAAGGATTCAAGAGGAATGTAGTAAAAGAGAAATTCGGGCTCTGAAGAAGATATCTCATTTCCTCAACAGCAGATATGCTGTAATATTCAATGACGGTGTATTGAATTCTGTAACGGTATTTCTAAGAGTGTCACTGCACTAGTTGTTAAAAAAGTTTCTTAACTGAGCACAGACGATAAATGCCAGAAAACTAATCATTATCTCTGTATATATGTTTGTTTGTCTTTTATATAAATCTACTGTTTAATTCCGATCTTTGTGAAATTTGCCACACTCGATCTTCAAAACAAAAGGAAGGTAAATCTTTACATAAGATTTCTCAACTCCCCCATGAGGTTTACACTTCTTATATACATATATTTTATTCTAATTTAACGAACTTTTGATTAACAACTCAGCTATTTAAAAGCTTTGCGTTGTCATAGCCTGACTTATAGAATAAGCTTCAAATTTAATCAGAAAAGTTGGCAATGCAAAAAAATTATCTTGTCACTAGGGGAAAACGCAATTATATTAATTGTCTCGAATTTAATAAACAAACTAGGCTACTTAAGAGAAACGTGTTGCCACTGCCCAAACTAAAATATTTTAAAGTGTGTTATTGTCCAGCAAAGTGTAAAATATTTAATTTTCAGGCATTAATATTGTTGCGTGCTTACGGGTTCCTAATAGATTAAATGCACAAGTCCAATAACAGGTTAATAAAAATTTATTCTTGTCAAAAGAAATATATCAGGACGCTTGAATTTTCCTCATAGATATTCGTACAAGTGTTCACAATATCATGCAGTATATATAGTAGTTATACTTCAAACTACTAAAAAACATTAAAGCAATGCAAAGAGAAAGCTAATTCAGATATTTCAGTTCATGCGGAACCAAACTCGCAACAATTTGTAACTAAGCAATTTACTAAAATGCTTTCTCTACGGCCTTTTATAGATTTCAACAGGCTGCGCGAGATTTTTTTTGATAATTTCTGCTTCTCGAGATTTCTGGAAAGCAATAAGACATGGAGGTTAGAATAACTAACCTCCATGCAATAAGAGGATGGAATTACGGTTGCAGCTACTCAGTGGTCAATTACATTTACTCAATATACAAATTACCGAGATATCTATTTATTGAATGTTAAATGCAGTGCTCCTGTATTTTTACTTTTCCCGCATAGCTTTCTCTTAAAATCAGTCTCTGCTGCCTTGCATAGGGAAATAAAACAATTTTAATTATAATTCTATTAAATTAGCTATTTAAATACAAAATTCATAACAATATGCATGTTATTGCATTACACGCGTTTTCATTGCTTTCGACAGTGACTTTGTAATAGAACACAAGGCATGAATTCGCTGTGAAATCATTGCGGGTATGTAAACACAGGATTTAGAATAAGCACATTTTTAAAAGTCAAATTCCAATTTCTCAAGATCTGAATTCTAATCGTTAGTAATGTGATAAATGAGGATTATTGTTACACATAACATTATTATTATTTCTGTTAAATTTTCTGTTATATTACACTTTCCTTGTAAAATGATTTCAAAAATTTTAAATTTGTCTTTTTCTGACGTCATATTGCTAATTTTATATCAATCAAATTTTAACACCTGCACTTCTACTCTTTTCATCAACTGTCCCTGATAAAATAAGTACAACAAACGAATGACAATCTAGTTCTGAAAGAGTACTGGCAATTCAACCATTGGGGTTGCCTTCCGGTTGGATACTGGTTTTCTTATTTTAGAAATGTGCGTTTAAAAGTCGCTGATAAATTAGGATAGTTTGTTATTTAAATATGGCATGGAGGCTGTCAGCCTAAGGGGAGGAATTCCTTCATGGAGGATTTCGTTAAGCAAAACAAACTGGCACGCTTCATATGAGGAAAATCACGAAAGCCAAACATGCAGCCATCTCATTCGGCTCGGTGGGACTCCGGAATTAGACTCGAATTCACTATTTGGTATTAATTTAAGGTATTGTTATATTATCAGGCACGCAAAAAAAAAATATCTTAATCAAAAATTTAGCTTTCAGCTGTAGTGCAAATGAACGTCCAGTCAGATATGTTAGTAATGCATCCACCTGGTGTTCTTGGAATCTAAGCTAAAGACGGAATGATTCTCCCTGGCTTATTGACTAGGGGAGACTGAACATGTGTTTAAATTAAGTGACACTAGGTTTATATTATAAGGTATTTCTCCCGCCTTCTTAGCATGTCTTCGTGATGCAATGGTCAGCATACACTCGGCGTGTATTCGAGAGGTCCAAGGTTCGAGTCCCGGCGAGGGCATTGCTCATTTTTCATGACTCCTGATTCAAAAAATTTCCTAATGACTCTACAGGGCGGCCGAACTAAAACAAGGCAATGGATGATGATTCTCCACTACCAGGATTTGGCGATTGGGTCTCCTAATCTCCAGTCGTCCTTTAGAAGGTGTACGCCTGCTTCAAAAAAATTCTTAATGACAATATTACAATCTAAGGTGCGAAAACAATTCTGCAGTTTTAAATGTTTGGCTTTTAAAGTTGCCGAGCAAATGATAATTAAGCAAATGATAATGTTATTCAGTTACTGCAGAATAATGAATCTTCCCATTGATATCAATATCCATTTCGCTCTGTCGTCAAAGTAAGTATGTGTACTTAGTTACCTCCAGGTTTATCTGCTTGCGATAGTTTTCCTTTCCCCAAAACAAAAAGAAAAATTTTTTTTGAATGGAACAGACAAAAGGGCATGCCAAAAAACATCCCTCTACAAGCCTTCTCTCTCATCACCTGTCGCACGATCATTAAGGCTGCATCAGTGTAAGCTCTGAAACCTATTTTTTAATACACTGTGATTAATAATTAATTGCCATACATTGAATATACAATAAAACTTCGGCCGCCCATTCGGTACAGTGGATAGCGTCGCCGACTGCCTTAAGACGCTCAGCGATTCATCGAGAATTTAATATACCTGACTTACAAAGCTATATGGCCACTCTGGCCAACATTTTTTTAATAAAATACCTCACGTCCCGAACCCCACTATACGTGTTCTAAATTATGATTACAATGTAAGGGCATATAGAAAGAGGCCGCTAGCGGTCTTAAGACATTTAAACTATATATAT
>KK115759.1:168060-204784 GCA_000611955.2 Stegodyphus mimosarum | reverse complement strand
AGGTTCAAACTTTTCGTAATCGAAAAAAAATACACGACCTAAAGGCATTTAAAGGAGTAAAGATTTTCCAGGTTTTATATCGCGTAAATAAAACAGCATGGATGACACAAGCGCTAATGAATGATTCGTTTGAAAATCATTTCATAACCGAGGCTCAGCAGTATTTGAATTCAATTGGTTTACCTGATGACTCAAAAATTTTCCTGATTGTAGAGAACTGTTCGGCTCATAATTCACTTAAAAATTTAAATGCAAATATAAAGTAGCATTTTTTAAAATCCATGTTAAATTTCTTAAATAATAGGAACACTATTCTAGAACTTTTGAAACATTTTAGCATGAAATCTGCTGTATGGAGCACCACAAGATCGTAAGTTATAGCCAGCTACCGTATTTCATGATGATAGCCGCAAATTTGAAGGTTTTCGGATATCGCAAACCATAGGCGATATTTTCCAATTAATGAATTTTATACAGAAATGTGGATAAACAGTAATAAATGAAGATAATATAACAGAAGTTTTTCATTGCGGTGACAATACCCCAATCATCAATCAATTAACGGACGTCGAAAATCTGTAGCATGGTTCTAGATCCAGAAAATACCGCTACATGAAGAAAGTGACAGAGGTTACTGAAAACGAAAAAATTTCGATTGAGAAGTTAGCCGGAATTTTCGACACAGCATTTACAAGACTAGAACAATGGAATTACGTAACTGAACAAGAAATTTTGACTGTATAAAGAATTTTAACACAAAAAAAGAAGCAGCTTGAACTTGCATTGAGAGAAATGTTTAATAAAGTAAACAGAATAAATATTAAGCAATTTTTTAAAATTTTGATACCCTTTAGATACAAATGCTTCATTACTTCATAAATCATGATTTCAAATTTTTAATTTTATAATTTCTACATGCCATCTTACTAGATTTAAACTGATGATCTAATATTCTGAAAAATCCCAAATCCAGAATCGCCGAAGTTCTGACCAGTCTGGATCTCGGACTTTGTCCTGTATATAACTGTATAAGTAAAAATATTGAATTAAAGATATTAAAGTTGTATATGCACCATGTATTTTGATCATAAAATTAAATTCCAAATAAAAATGGGAAGAAGGTAAACACTTTTCTTTCACTTTGGTTCGGAAATGAAAATATTCCCGAATTCCATTTTTCGTGACTGTAAACTGCCAAATATATCTATATCTTTATCAACTGATATTTCTTTGGCATAATGAATATGTTTTAATATCAGAGAACTTCTCAAAGCATTTACATCACAATTAAAGCATTTACATTACAAGCATCAAAATCGCAAGATCTGATTTATCAGTACAGCTGCTATGCGCAAAATTACATCAATTTTAGGGGAAAAGTTTTCATTCGAAGCTTTTAAATCCAAAGTGTCTGCGAGTTGTGCTTTGAGAATAGAAATGAAATGCCGAAGACAAGATTTCATTTCTTTGTTTAGAAGTTCCGGAGATGGTAAATTGACTTGGCGTGCTACCTTCAACTCGTTTACAGGAAGAGAGAAGAGAAAACTCCAGAGTTAAACATATACTTAGGCAAAACAACAACCTTGTGTTTGGCTCACACATTTTAATCAAGACTCTATCGATTTCGAGAGCGAATAGGTACAGGTCTCTCTTCATCAGGAGCAAAGAAATTCTCCAGTATCTCTTTTCGATGGAATATTCGATAAAATACTCTCGACTTTAGCACTACTTGTCATTTCTAATGCCTTTTTTTAAATGCTTTATGTGGTGTGAACGACGTAGTAATTATTTAAAAAAATAGCTTATATAAAAGCCTATTCAATATGAAAAATTTATGAGTTTTAAAAAATATCGGATTCTTTGGCATTCTGAATTTAGCCACTAGGTTTTTCTGTACTACTTTGTAGGGTTTCCCTGTTCAATTAACCGATTATTCAAGATTTTTGTAAACTTTCTTGAACTCCTCAACTTCTCCTGGCATTTCCTCACCAGGGTGTTAATTTAAAGTAAAGTGAAGTGAGTATTTTAAACGGGTGAATCTTGGAGTTTATACAGAGCGTGTTTTCGCTATTCAGCGCACATTAGGCGTTCGTCCTTGCTGTTACGCCTTTTCGGCCATTTAAATAATTATTACGCCGGGTAGGTTGTCGAGTCAACCTAGTTAGCCTTAACTGAAACTGCTAGTCCAGCACTAGTCTTCAGACTATAAGTTCCACCACAAGTTGTCGGAGTTATTGTAAAGCACGAAATACATGACTTTCTGTTGATAGTTGAGAATAATAAAGGGTTATTTTCAACCTTCTCCTGTGGGAGAAGTCGCCAGTTTTTTAGTAGAATCTAGTAGAGTTTATGTGGCCAAAGAGAGTAAGTAACATTCTATAACTTAAGAATTTCAGAAAGCAAGTCTCTTTCATGCACCTTTTTAAAATATTTCACTGTACTTTTTACTTCCTTGTACAAAATAAGAAGGAAGTATAGTAATCGCGATCAATTTTGGGTATCATATTTCAACAAAAATATCCATTTTTGACCACTATCGAATGCAATTTAACGATGTTTTTATGTGACATTCGTGCGTAAGCACAAAATAAAAAACTCTTCCTCCCCCCCAAAAAATATAAAATTGATTTAAAATGGATTTTGAAGAGAATTTTTTGTGGCGTATGTGCATACGTACATATGTATGTATTATGTATCTCACTCTCACATAACTCAAAAACGAGTAGCCTCAGAATGTTGAAATTTTATATATACGACTACTATAACTTGTAGATACACACCCCCTATTTTGGTTGCAATAGGCCGTACCACAAGTATATAAATATATATACACTCCGTTACTTGGCTCAGTTTTTTATTCTTACATGTTGGTAAATTTTCCATTTTTTTTGCTTTAAAAATGATTGAATTATTATGTTCTTATCTTAAAGTAAAGGTTTTTATGCCTTTAAGGAAGTTTCAGTATAGCCCACCTTCAAAATTTGGGGGATTTTTTTTGGCACCAAATACCGTGTTTTGGAAAATGGTTACAGTCAAATACCGAAAATCTGCACTGCCTCTCAAAATATAAATATTCAATTTATAGGTTCCAGAGACAGCAACATGGAGAATGAAATACCGAAGAAAGAATATTTGTTCAATAATGACATCACAATTACCAAATAATAATGTTTCTGCGTTAGTGGCCAAAAAAAAAATCTTAGCCCAGAAGAAGTAACACGAAACTCCGTATTTCAAAAATGGCGACCATCCTGTTTTCACCAGAAATTGTGGATAATCAAAATAAATTTACAACTATTATACACAATTTTAAAGGGAAAAAATATATTAAGGAATGATTAATAAAAATGATTAAGGTTAAAAGGATGCAATTTTAAAAACAATGCGGAAAACCTTTAGATATTTTGCCCTTAACAAATAATTCTGTAATTGAGAATTAATTAATTCTAAATTAAGCTTACTACAGGTGAGCCAAAATCCTAGCCTAATCGATTTGTCAGCCCAACACTTCTTCATCTCCAAAGTCGATGACTTTTTCTGATTAACTAACACGCATAGTATCTTACATTTTTCACATTAAACTTTATCCTTCAATAATCCAAAAAAAAAAAATCCTCTAAAAGTTCATACTCTCTTGTTAATTCATACATAAAATATCTGTTTGGAATGCTCGGCTTTCAAACGTATACCGCTTGTTTGAAAACTCCCACTTTGAATTTTCCTTTAAGATCTCCTGATACTTAATTACACTATCACTAACAGCAGCTTTAGAGCAAGCCATAACTAAATGCAAAAATCTCACCTCCAAAGTAGCCAAAAGTCTTATCTCCAAAAACAGTTTACTCAACGATGTCTGAGGGTTAAATAATCGTCGATACTAATGTTATGAATTTTGTATTTAGATAGTTAATTTTAGTAGAATTATAATTAAAAGTGTTGTATTTCCCCGTGCAATTCGACGCGAAACAAATAAGAGGAAAAGTAAGAATACAGGAAAAGTAAGAAATACAGGAAAAGTAAGAATACAGGGGAACGTGCATTTGAGTAAATGGATATCTCGGTAATTTGTATTGAAACTGAATTTGCCAATTGTATGGGTTACCATATGCTCATACACTGGTATGGGTTGCCACATCTTCGCCATATTTTATTTCATGAAAAACCATTTTCATTTAACATACACATACAAGTTTCAAGAGCATTTGGGCTAAAAATATTTAAAAACAACATATCTCTAGAATTTATGATAGATACTCTGAGATAAAAATGTTCTTTTCCCCCGTACAGTGTTGCCATTGCTCGCTTTGAAATCGTTGAGTTTGTTAATCAAAAATTCGTTAAAGTTTTACAGAATATGAAATAAGCAATAAAGCACATTCAAAATTCCAAATTCGGACTTCTGGGTGCTCACATGCGGGTAGAGGATTACCTTATTCAAAATTTGATGGCTCTAAATACCGTATTTTTTTCACAATGCGAGAAACATACACACATTCATTCAGATTTTTGATTATTAAATTCCTTTAAATATAATATAATATAAGACAATAATATTTGGTGGTAATTGATAATTGGTGCTACACTGCTCTGGTGAGAGTTTCGTGGTCAACATGATAATACATAAATACTGTTAAGTCTATTATGTCATAACATATAACTGTTATCAATCTAAGGGAAAGTATGTATACCTTTGCGAAAAATTTTCTACATGAAATTGGCTTATACTTGCACTGCAATAAACCACAAAAACACCCATCTTGCATTCAAGACTTCAATCTTATTGATGAAAGGAATATTGCAGCACCTGGTCTTTTTTAAACAATATAACAAAGAATGTGCTTTTGATTTAATAAATTTGAATTTCATTACTGTCGAGGCATTTCTATTTACGTGGAAACAAAACTATATAAATCACAGTGAAAAGCTTTCAATCAAAAATGAATTACAGTTTGGATGTGAGAAAAATTTGGAATTTTTTAACTACACACAATTGTGCATTAATATGTTTTCACAATTCTAGTATTATCTTTAACTATGGTATTCTAAAATTTTATATGAATGAATAAGTAACGATTTTAGTAGTTTGATATTATTGGAACCACCTGGCCAAAAACGGCAACTTTTTGAAGAAAAAGAATTGTAAATTCGAATTGGACAAAATGATTTATTTCATATCATACATATTATTAGGTATATATTTGAATTTTAATTCAATATTTATTTCTATAAAACTATTTATAAATAGGTTTTTGTTTCTTCTTTGTTCTGCTGATGTTCTTGCATGTGATTATTTCAACCTACCAGTCTCACCAGCCATTTCTAACTCTTCCAAGCAAAATTTAACACTTCTTAATTCTTTATTCCAGGAATATATAATTCTGACTTCTGTAGGAAATGACAGATAACTATTCTCAAACCAAATACTGCTTCGAATGCCAACGTGTTCATTACACTTTTGCACGCTGTATTTCCAGAAAGGCCGTTTTCCAAAATACATCATCATCAAATGAAAATCCGAACATTCCCACCTGTGTGGCAAAATATTACATCCGTGCAAAAATTTCACAGAACTTTCTTTATTTGCAGGTAAATTTGACGAGTGTCTATTTCAAAATTCAGCTAAAGACGATAAAATTGCAATTTGCCGTTACAGTTTCTAATACTACAAAAACAGCATGTACGAAAATGGTAATGCTGCTTATTAAAACTTAGTTATTGATATGCTTACTTGAAGAATTGTTATGGGTGTCGTTGTAACAGTTTGGCGACTTCTACCAAGGTGATTGTAATAATACTAAAATATCGTAATTTTGATAAGAATGAATAAATAGTGCAGAAGACCATAGACTTCTTTACTACCTATTTATGCAAATTCATTACATTATTTTAATTTAGATGAAAGGTGAATTTCATATATTTTTATTACTTCCTATAAAAAAAAAGATGGCTAAACCTAATTGAAATTAAATGGAAGGCATTAAATTTTTTTTTTCTTCCGACACTGTAAAGAGAATTTCTTTTTGGTGTGTGTGTAAACATCTTCACATAAATTCAGACAAGAGCTCAGGTGATTTCGAGCAGTTCCCGATAGTGCTATATTTTTGGTTTGACATTAAAATAGTCAAAGGCAGCAACTTGCAAGTTATCTGACTTATACACTTTTCATCAATCAGTATAAATATATTTCCTTGTGCGACACATTCAGGTTGAAGGGCAACAGATACCCATTGGTTAACCATTGGCAATATGGGTATTGTCCGACTACACTATCTTTATTTGAACACTACTTTTGAAGAATTTTGACATTTTACATATAGTTACAATAAATGTGATAGATGATGCCATACTTATGTTACAATACACAATGGTAAACATATAGCAATTCTTTTATCTATAAATATAATATGATTACATACATACACGCAGAGAGCATTTTGTATGTGAATTATTTTTCAGAAAAATTTTAAACTTTTTTGTGGGAGAAAAACAGGTGTTATATGGTCCTCTTGTCTTTTTGTGAATTCTAGTTTGTACTTTTGTCCTTCATTCTTTTTGTGAAGTAAGTTGCTTTATCAATTCTAATTTAAGTGCGTTCATTATTTGCTTAGCTTGTATTGCAAAAATTTTCTCCTCTACTAGCCAAGAATTCAACCAAGAGTTCTATATTTCTCGTTAATTGTTTGGTTTTTGATGCTATTTGTAAGCATATATATTGGTCTCTAGGCATTTTAAGAGATAGTTTTCTGTTAATGGGCACAGTGGTTAGGTTTGTCCCTTTTCTCACATTATTCTGAATGAGCTATATTTCATTTGTAAAAATAAGTGGGGAAGGGGCCATATCTTCTGTCAGTATTGACGTGAAGTTGGAATTCTTCCCTTATCATTATTTTCCCATACTTGTTCTTGTTGCCATTTGGGCCAAGATGGAGTTATTAGCTCTGCTTCTATGTCAGTAATAGCAAATTTAGCGGCCTTATCTGATTTGCTTCCAGAAATCCCCACATGGGATTTAACCCATGGAATTGTAGGGTAGAAAATTAGGATTTAGGATAGAGATATCAAAGCTATCTTGGATGATCCAACGAACCGTGGACTGGTTGCCTGCATATATTTGAACTTCTCCGAGTTTGTTTTTGGCATAGCATTCTAGAGCCATTTTTATTGCTGATAACTCAGCATGGAAAATACTACTTTGATTTCCAAGATTAGCTTTTCACACTATTTTAACTTGGGCAAAAGTATGAATGAGTTTTGTGCATTTGACTCCTTCATCATTTAGGAACCATCTGTGTATGCGCACGGGTAAACTCTAATTTGTGCATCTTTTGCTACAGAGTTGACTTTTGGGTGCCTCTGTATGGATTACAAAGAAACTCATAATTTGTATGTTTGAAATTTCTATCTTTGAAGGTACAGTTCCTTTTGTGACTTAAAACCATGCCCTTAGTGTGTTCCACTGGCACCATCATGTGAAGGGGGCTATTTCTGCCAGCACTCAGAGTGCTTCAATTGATGTTCTTCTGTAGCACTTTGTAATGCTCAGGAAGAATGGGCATTATATTGCCAGCAGCTGTATTTGTTTTCTTTTGGTAAGAGGTTGGGCCCAGATCTCTGTCCCATATTTTTTCAATAACTGCATTGAAAAGAGTCTTTTAGATGTATGGATTTAATCCCCAAATTAATTCTTTTATTTTTTGGATATCGTTTGCAATCTTGGAGGTTTTATTTTAAACGAATTATAAGTGTTCAATTTAGGTTCTTCTCAATCATTAGACCAAGGAATTTGATTCTATTAGAAATTTTTATTGTCTTACCTTCTACTGCAAATTTAGAAAGATGTGTAATTTTCTCCTGGCTAATGGTTAATTTAAGATTTTTACACAGAGATTTGAAGATACATATGGTTTTGTTAGCATTTTTCTCTAAGAGGTTTCTGGTTTGTCCTGCTATGATAAACGCGGTGCCATCTATAAATGTTATTTATTCCTTTTGAATGGATTAGCCAATTATAGTTTATGATAGAGGTGAAAGTTAAATTCCATTAAGTACATCTATAAATGTTATTTACTTCTTTTGAAAGGATTAGCCAACTATAGTTAGTGAGTGATGGAGGTAAAAGTTAAATCAAGTCTGCACTCTGACAAGAACCTTGTCAGCAGTCTCTTTCTTGGTGCTTTTCAGTTATTCTCTCGTTACGCATAACTATGCTCTCTGTACAATACATTCAATACAGTTTCCACCAATCAATTTAGAAAGAAAACTAAAAAAACTTTCATTTGATTATCTGCACAATCTGTCCAAAACCCACTGTGGCAGAAGATCTCTCCCAGCGTTGATGTTCTTTCCAATGAAAAGGTTTATGTCTATTTCTAGAATCTTGTCATATCTAGAGATTTTCAACTTTGATCAAACAATTAAAGCCGTGGCACATACTTCACATATGTAAAGGTATGTATGGTTCTTTGAGCATAATTTTCTGTCATGAATGATGCCTTTTCTGTGAATAAGTTATGCTATAGACTTTTCACCCTTGACCAATTCCTAAATTGTTAGATCCACAGCAACATGCTTATTATATATTATACTACAAAACTTTGAACACATTGATCATTTACAGAGGCTTCGTCATTAGCCCAGCTGATTTCCTTTTATATTTATACGAAAGCATTTGGGGCTTATGAGCTGGATGCTGACATTTAGAAGTAACAATGTAATAGCTGCAGGAAAGACACAAAATAACCAATGTCATGTGGTGAGAAACTTCAATTTTGGATGCCACAATATTAAGTTTTCTTTTCCCAAACTAAATTCCATTATGATGACATTACAGAGACAAAATTGTAAATTAGATTAATATGAGGGATTACAGAGATAACTGTGAATAGACAGAGATAATTAAGATGGGAAGTACAATGCTTGTTCTTCGAAATTAAAAAATTTTAACAAAATTATCTAAAATTTCCAAAAATAATAATTGAAATTCTCCCCACAATAAAATTCCTGCCCTAACCATTACCCATATATTCTATTAAAATTTGGCTATGGATGTGAAACATATACATAGCTGTCAAATATATACATAGCTATGACAAAACAGCAGCATGCATCTTGACTTCAATATAACAAGTCTTGTATTTTGCTACTTTTCGTATATAAAAAAATGCTTAATTGCACTGCAAATGCTGCATGATATAGAGAATAAAAGATTTTATTATTTACCCTTCTGCATTAATGGGATACCCACCATACATATATCTAAATTTATAATACATAATGTCGAATTTTGTCATCAAAGTAAACTATAATAAAAATGAACAGAAAGCACACTAGGGATAAACATTTACCATTTGAATACTTGCCAACCTACGACACTCAAAAATCGGGAGAATTTTTTAGAAATCGGAAGATTTATTTTCGACGACAAAAAGATTTTTAAATGATAAAAATATATTTTTTAATAATGAATTAACTTCAAATCGTTACTAATTCTTAAATGCAAACAGTACATTCTGCATTAATAACTTTTTGATCGTTTGTTTCCACAGAAAAAGTAACTTTTCATTTTCTTTTCAATAGAACTCATGTTGCCCTTGTGTACGAACATGTTTGGGAACATCGGCCCTTCCACATGGTACACACCGCAAATGCATTACATTTCCTTGAGGAAATATTAGAAGAAAAGTCATCTGTGTACGATTTTTGAAAAGTACCTGAGTATTTTACCTTTTTCGTAGACATAACTAATATGAAATACCGTAACTTTTTAAACTATTTCTCAAAAGCAAGTACGTTTACACAGGTTAATGACAAGATGAACGAAATAACAATCTTGATCTTGCTTTGTGTTCATTGGCTAATATGTGCCAGATGACACACAATAGCACTCAATACTCATCGGAGAAATGGAAGATGAGGTTTTCGGACACGTGCTCTCACTCACAAAGCAGAAACGAGCCATAATTTCTCACTGATGAAACTAAATCACTTTTTGGGGGCTGCAAATAACGAAGTATTAAGTCAAGCTACATAAAAATCGTGAGAAATTTTAAGTATAAGAGAAAGTCGGGAGAAATATATTGTAAATCGGGTTGGCGGGAGAACGATCAGAAATCGGGAGAGTTGGCAACTCTGCATTTGGAATGGCTTTTTATCAGCATTAGGAAGAATCAACTGCAAATATTGAGTTTTGTAATCTGTCAGAAAAGAAATGTTATGTTAAACATATAACAGATGTTTCCACACAGATTTTCTGAATGGCACACAATGTGCGATACATTTTCAAACATGGAGTTAAATTCTTTTGATTTTAAGTATGATAAATTCAAGCTTTTATGATAAAATCCCATTTTTAAAATGCATATTTTGTTTATTAACTGAATAATTAGGTTTATTACAGTAAAGAACCCGCTGGCAACAGTACATTTTTTACTCACCAATCTCAGCTCAGCAAAGGTTAAGCTAAAGTTATTATGAGGGAAGAAGGTACTCTTCTGTTACCAGGATCAGTTTCAGAAATGTATATATGCATGAACACATACATTTCTGAATCTGGTCCCAATAACAGTAGAATACCCGGAAAATACAATATTCGGCAGAAAGTTAGCAGAAAATGTATAATAGGTATATGTAATTTAGCTTCTTAAATATATTATTTAGCGTATATGAATTAGACCGAGGAGGAAAATTATGACATTAAGCATATTGCACATTAATTAATGCTAGAAGAAAAAGCATGATGTTACACATACGTAAATCAACATCATATTTAAGACCTACAAATTAAAATCTGCAAGGGAAGATGTAGAATTAAGAACATGCAAGTTAGCATAAGAAAGTAAATGTTATGTTACTCATGCTAACTTTAACTTGCATGCTAGATATGTAAATGTTAATTATCAAAACAGAATACTAATTCTTTCATAGGGACCATAAAAAAAATCACCAAAAGAATATTATTTTAATTTAATTTCACATACTGTAATCCATAAAAAAAGGCTAAATATAATTCTCACTAACTAGAAGAAAAGAATTTTTATGTCTTTCAATCCTGCAGCGAATTTTTTTTTTTGGTAAATGTCCCACATAAATTTGGACAAAAGAAACGCATTGTCCTGACAATGTTTATTATGCCATTTAGCACTACCTTACAGCCACTCTCTTGTTCACGTATAACACTTTTGAGGATTCACAAAAATGTTCAAAGCCAGCACCTTGCAATTGATCTCTCATATGCTTTCCAGCAAACAGAATAACTAATACTTTATTTAGTGATATTTTCGTTTATATTCCATAACATTTTTGCGGACTGGTTTGGAGCAGAGTAAAAATCATTCATTGGGTTCTCTACACAAACTGGCGAAAACCCATTGTGGCAAAAGAACACATCTAATATTATTTCTACTCTTCTGCTTCAACAACCCTGCCACATCCACAAATTTTCAACTTAGATTAAGCAACTAAAGTTGTTTTACTTTACAGTTGTATTGTGGTTCATATTTAGACAGTGTTCACAAAATTCAAAAGATGTGTTCTCCTGACACCAAAAACTCATGAACGTCAGGACTGTAAGGAAGAGGATTTTCGATCCTTTGAGAAAAAAATTTTTTTTTTCTTATTAAAGGATCCTTTCCTGCAGAGACATTTTGTTGAGTTACAGATACAACACAGCTTTATCTCAGGGGTGCTCAAGCATCATTTTCCATCGTAAATGATACTATTTGTTAAAAAAAATTCTACTGCAGCCTTTACAATTTTAGGCAATTCCCAAATTGTTAGATGAATAACATTATCAAAAAAGAATTAAAAAATAAAACCAGTATTTGAATGCCAATACAGAACAAAATTTTTGCATAATTATATGGGCACATTTATTAGGTTTAATACGATCATAAATGAGTACGTCTGCTAAATTTGGTACTTTTGTGCATAATTTTGCTGCAATTTCGCATGGTCCCTATAATGACAATTCTTTTATTAGAAATCAATTAAAAAACTGCATAATACATCTAGAAATGTTTCATTTCCTTTTTTTATTATATCTGTGCAGCCCTGAGAAGAACCTCCTAATATAACTGCATCGAGGCTCCAGCGAAAGTCTTTAGTAGAATTTGAAATTTTCATGTATAGATATAACCGTTACACTGAGACAAGTATTCAAGTGAACTGCTAGATTTTGAGAATGAAGAACAAACAATAATGCCCCGAGTACAAAACAGTACACGCATTTACTGAATACATCATAAAGTCTGAGAATACTTTTATAAACTAGTTTATAAAATTTCATCAGTCTACTTTTGATTAAGAAATTTACAAAACTCTTATATTCCTATCACTTAAATTTATACACCATTTGCATTCCTCAACCCCTTTAAAAAGGATGACAATTAATGCTCCTTCCCTAGTTTCCCAATTAATTTTCTTTCACGACATCAAATAATCATTGCTTGTTTAATAAAATGCAAAAACTACAACCTAAATGAACACGCGTGATTTTTTATATACAATTTACAACAAATCAATAATAAAAACAAATTTCTTTTACATACTTGCCTTTATTATAGGTAACACAATCAAAAATTCCAATTTAAAAAACTGAAGTAATGCAGATTTTACAATTTTATGAACTGAATGAGCACAACATTATTGACAATTAAGAAGCTGCATCGTATGTCTCTGCATAAAATACAGTTTACATATCGACTATTTTAGTTCTTTACACAAATAAACGCAAAATTTCTTTACATGGTATGCCCCTGGCATCATACAGAACATTACATCATAATACATTTTATGAAGCCACTTATCAGTAAATCTATAAAAACGAGCGATCATACATTAAAAATAATCAACAATCGAGGAAATTGGCAGCCATTAGCAATTCCAGAGCTATTTCAGGTGCAATTGGAAATTCTGGTATTTCAGTTGAACTATTTGTATAACGCACTTTGTAAGCAAAATACTGACATACTTTCTGTAAGACGTGAGATGGTATTTCTCTGAAATTTACCTCATTCGTTTCATTCTCAGAAAATTGTCCAGGACCACTCAACATGGCTTTAATGGTGCCTGATGTAAGCACATATTCCCTCTTAATTATGAACTCATGACCATCGGAAGAAATAAGTTTAACATACATAGCATCCGGGCCTTCACACCCTCCGTAAACTGGTTCATCTCTGCTATCAGGCATTTTTAGTTTATTGATAAATTAAGATTATTCCAATCAGAATGTTTTGTCTCGCAGACGTACAATAATCTACGCAGACGCAATGGCAGTTGGAAGCCGTAATTGAAGTGGAAGTAGAAGTTCACAAAACATTTCAAAAACTTGCAATCGAGCCATTCTTTTGTTTGATGGGAATTCGGTAATATGACGGTATGCTTGATTGTACTGACAAACAGCGGCGCTATAATTTTGCTGGTTATAATTTCTTTGAGTCAAAGAACTTCATCTTCAGAAATTCTTGGTTTGATCTGCCCTGTCTTCATTAAACTGTGATCAACCTGTGTGCAAGGAATCTGAAATGTGAACAACTGTAGATTACAAAAGCATCTCGAAAAAATTACTACGCTTTTCCTCGTAAGAAATATTTTGAACACATCTGCAAAATTAGTATCGTAGATATGCGCTTTGAAAGTAAAAAAAACGCGCCTATCTGAATTCTGAAGTATAAATCTCTTAAACATTACTGAAACATTTTATTTAAATCACCGTTTGCATTTATTAAAGCAGAATTCAAATTTTTACAGATAAAAATACACGACCGTATTCTAGTACTGTTCTATGTTTATGTAGAACAATTTAATGTGGCTGAGCATATTTTGCGTAAACAAATTTCAAGTTCAGAAAATAGCTAAGATTATTTGTAATGAATACGCATAGAATATCTTGCAATCAGAGCTTTTCCGTTACAGAGCAACATGCAACAAACAATTTTCTGTGGAAAGACGAGTGTTATCTATTATGTTAAATTTTTGTACACATTTTGTTTTGAATGTTTGGCAATGTTCATTTTGTTATTGTATTGTGAAAGGTAGCGGCAAATGTCAAAATGATAAGTCATGAAAGTTTTTCTGATTATGTTTCATGAGAATTGCATTAGTTAATAATAATTAAATTAACGATTTATAATGTGCTCCATTATTTCAAACATGATTATTGTTTCGAAAACGTTTCGTACATGCTCTTCCAGCACGTTTCTACGATGTGCACGCTCGTTCAGTTTAGTTTCAAATATACATTGTCGAATATTGAAAAGATTAAATGCTTCGTTTGATACTTGCAAAAGTATTGTGAATGGGAAAATGAGCGGTGATTTTGTTCATAAAGGATTGTCTCACTATAAAGCTGCCATTCTGAAGGAATATGGTGAAGACTTGGAACTCGTGGAACTTTCAAGGCCATCAAAATTAAAGGAATCTCAGGTACATCTCACAAATTTTGAAAGATTAAAGATTTTCTGTTAATTTAGTGTCTGTTGCACATCGATCTGATCATATTTCTTCATTAAGTATGTTTTGCTAATTTCTTTATTATGTAGTGATATTCAGAAAGTGAGGAACATTATTTTCAAATTGGGCATCAAAGCGAAATATGGCAAACAACTTAACAGTTAGTTTATATCCTTATTTACAGAAACAAAAAGTAGCTTATTGAGGGTCATTTGTGGTTACATCACACATAAGCACATATGTTGTGAATATGTGTTGTTACACTTATTCATAATTGGTACTATATCGGGCTGCTTGGCAACAATTTTACAGTCGATGGGATAATATGTAAGTTACTAATGTATATTCTATTGATATTTTCTTAATATCCTTTTATCCAAGAAATTTTAAAACTTTCGGAAATGCATGTTACTTAACTCTAGAATGTTTGTATCATTTTGACACTAAAATCATCTACTTTGTTTCTCCTTTACTTTTAGCTCTAAGTTGTGTCATATATCTTAATTTAAAGGGCTTGTACAGTGTTAGATTCTTTTCAGATCTTCTCGGAGTCGGTTCTGTGTTAATAGTAGTAATGCGCAGTATCCTTGAATAAGTGAGCCATGTTTGAAGCCTCATTCCCCCCCACAAAAACATTTATTTGTGTCTAACAATTATTATTCCTGTCATTACACTCCAGTAACTTCTTTTCTAGTAATCAAAACATAAACAGACATTCTGTACTCAAAGCGTCATGTATATAAAAAATTCTGTATGCGTTCGTAGCTCCCGGGATGAACTAGATTCATAATAATCAATTTTTCATACATTCTGCTATCACAGGAATAATGGTCTATTTATTAAATAAATCTAGTAAATTTTAAAAGCTTAATCGGTAAAAGTTTACAATTGGGTGCCCCTTGTTTTTTGGCGATTCTGTTTTGATGCCAAGATTGGCGCCAATAAAACACAATTTCAAGATGGCCGCTACACAAAACTAAAACAAGTCAGAGAATTTCATAAACTCCGTGTCCATGTACACATCGACCTATTTTCGCTTAAAAAAAATCAGAGAATTTCACAAACTAGTCATTGCACATTGCCTTGACTTTGTCCATGTGCACATCGATTTATTTTCAATTAAATAAATCAGGAAGCTAAAACCATGTTAAAACTCTCATGGTAATCAAAAATGGGGTTTCATCACCAAAACTGAACAAAATTTTTTGCCAATCGAAAGGGCACCCAATTTTACACTAGAGCCACTTAATCTAATGAAGTTCAAGTTATACTAAGTTTGTTAAATATCTCCTGTTAAATTTTGCAAAATAATATTATAAGCATAAAAGCACTACAGTACATTTACATATAATACTAAATGATAATATTCAAATATTCCAAAACCATTTCACAAACCGGTGATACTAATAAATTCAGTTAAACTCTTAACTTACAGTCCTTTTTTAAAGTCAATACTAAACTACTGTAGTCGTGTATTTGAAATGGATATAGGAGTTGGACTGGTCTTTGAATTGTCCTTTCTTTAGTTTTAATACTATAAGCTCTTGCCTTTCCATCATGTCCAGGGAAAGCTTCAATGATTTTACCCATTTTCCAGGTCTTTTGTTGAAAACATTTATTGCCTATCAACACCATACCATTAATTTTGAAAATTTGGACTCCTTTTGAGTTCTGCATTGTGTGCACTGATTGTAGGTTCATAAGATATTCACTTTTACACCTATTCCTAAATAAACTTAGTGAGTTTTCTCTGTAATTAAAATGTTTCAATAAAATATCGGTGTTTGAAAAGTCTGGATTTCTCAGTTTTGTGTAAGGTTAACTCAGAATTCTTCTGCCAAATAAAAAATGTGTAAGTGTTGAGAGAAATGGTTCTGCCTTTGTATAGGTATACATTAAAAGTCTCAAATGTATGGCTCCCTCGATTTCAATTAGAATATAATTTACCCTTAAAATCATCTATGTTTAGGATGTCATATTATAATTGCAAAAAACACCTTTTATCTTACTATTCTTTTCATCTTCATTCTCACGTTTCTTCTTGTTCTAATCAAAGGCTATGTGAGGCTTATGCAATATTTAGCTCTTGGAGAACTGTGTGTTCACACATAATAAGCATGTTTAAATAACCATGTTAATGCCACTAGCCATGGAGTGAGCTTTGCTTGAAGCTGAAGCTACACAAAGTTCAACATGGAAGTTCTGAAATTTTTGCTATTCAAGGAAGACGAAGTAGGAAATAGTTTCTTACAAACTGGGGGGGGGGGCTATACTATAGATTCAGCTTTTAAGGTATAGAAAAGCTCGATCCTTATTGGTTTGTTTTGTTTCAGCTAAATCACTGAAGTATTACATTCTTACTAAGTTCATGTTCTTGCAAATCAGAATTGAACAAACTTGGCATTCTTTCCATGTACACAGTAATCAGTACATGTCTTCTCTAATTGTCATGCTGAGAAGGTGAATTTGGCACATTTCTGCTTTGACTAGAAATAAATGGTTACCGACCTGCGCATGTGCAAGAAATAACAGTTACCAATGAGGTCATAGGAAAGGAACAAATGGTTAATGGGTGAAAATGCGCTTTAGCCCACTGCTTGGCGATGTTTCGAAAATCGCCAATTCAGCGCGTTTCTGCGAAATGTCTTTGCAATTGCAACCTTCCCGACACGCTCCGCGAAAACCTATTGTAAACAAAACATAGAATTCTAAAGCATAAATTAGTATGGAAACTACTGCCACAAAAAGATAATAAAATAATATGCAAAACGAACATTATGATCATTAAAATATTTTTCAGTTACCTTTAAATTAATTATTTACATTTTATGTTGTAATACTTTCACATTTTATGCCGTTACATAACCTTCCCGACACGCCCCGCGAAAACGTAACCAAAATGGCATCGAAGAAAGAAGGAATTTTTTTTTAAAAGGGCATTAAAATTACAACCGATACCATGTACACACCGTTCCGTTTTAACTTTAAAAAAAAAATCTGCGAATTGCACAAAGTAGGCAACGTACACAAATGAAAAAAATAAGCTAAAATAATGAAAATAAATTACAAGAAAATGCCATGTGCACATCAGCGTTCCTTTTAAACTTAAAAAAAAAAACTTCAGCGAATTGCACAATGTAGGCAACGTACAAACAGTCAGCCATGTTGGCGGATGTACGGAGTTACTCATGTTGGCGCGTTTATTGCTCATTCAAAAACAACCGCCGCCAAGCAGTGGGCTAAAGCGCATTCCAACCGGTTAATGATCTAACTAGTTTTTTTGTAATAGAATGGGGTAAAAATATATTTACGGGTGCCCCATGGCAATTTCTGGCGGCCCATGGACACTACGTTTGTGCAATTTTTTGGCTTTGTGTAGTGCCGATTTTTCAAAGCCAAAATAACAAATCAAGGAATTGCACAAACTCGGTATCCATGTACACATTCACCTGTTTTCACTTAAAAAAAAAATCGCAGAATTGCACAAAGTAGGCATTGTGCACTCCCTTGAATTTGTCCATGTACACATCAATTTATATTCACTTAAAAAGTCAAAGGAGGAGCCCACAAAAAGTATATAATCTCAATAAACTACATTTTAAATCAAACAATGAAATAACATAAAAAAGGAAATTCATCTTAGCACTAAGCAAAGGAATTATCCACTTACCTTATTTACAAATTCGTATCTTCAGTCAAATAAAATTCCTTAGCAGCGTCTAAAAACTAACTAAAATTATCTGTACAATGGTGTCACCACATAAATTCACAAAACTAAGAGTACAAAATATCTTTCGTAATGCCGGTATCCTCCGACGTTTGACCATACGTATTTTCTTCTTACAAACAGGACACTTATAACGGCTACTAATTATACCTTCATTTACAGACCAGTCAATTAAATGTTTTTTCCCTTTCGTTCCATATTATGCAGAAACTTCAAATTAATCTTACCACATTCAGTCATTTTACCGTGTAAACTATAAAAAAAATAATAAAAATCTGAAATGTTTCAGATTTTAAATTACGTCCAAAGGGACGTTTATTTAACATTCTGTGTGTTACCTTTATTTGTTAAATACCATGTTCTTCGCACTTAAACCATAAAATTCAGTTCAACAGCAATATCGCAAAATAATTTTAAATTGAGCATATCTTTAGAAATTTCGGTACACGCTCTCACGCGCTGGAGATAAAAATGTTTTTCTGTACAACGTTGGTATTGCTGGCTTTGAAATCTTTGAGTTTGTTAATGAAAAATTCGTTAAAGTTTTAGAGAATATTGTTACGAATTTCACATTTATTTGGCTATTTATTTAGAACTGTAATTAAAATTCCTTTTTATTTTCCCGTGCAACGCACGCAGACGATTTTTGAAGAGAAAGCTACGTCAAAAAAAAAAAAATAAAAAAATAATAATAATAAAAACATGCATACATTTATGCAGATTTTTCATTTTTTAAACTTTAATGCAGAGCGATAACATTTAGTGGCAACAATTTGAAAAGTGAATCGGGCATTCAGAGTGAATCAACGCAAAATCGCAAAACGAAAGTAATAGTCCTTCGGGACTAAATCCCTTTGGACTAATAAGCAACATACTTTTTAACCAACATCCAACACTTACAAATCCCATTAGTCAAATTCACCACAATTATGCAACCAATTATGTCATAATAGGGTTTCCATAACATTCAACTACTTAGGTTACCATAAAATGAAACAAGTGCTTGGCGATAAATGAAACAACAACTTAGCGATAATCCAAGGGTCACCCTTCAATATACTTTAACCTAGAATTGTATCAGTGTACTGGTTTTTCTTGTAAAATATTCACTGTTTCACTTATCTGTACTATCTGTTTTACTCAACAATTTTCCATGAATGGAAAAAGAAGCTATATTTGATGTTTGAAGTATTATTAGCAGCAGCTGTTAAACTTCTGCCACTAAAATGACTCCATAAAAAATGAATTTTCCAGTATATTGTATTAAATATTCTATTCTATTCCAAAGTTCTATTAAATAAAATAATAAATAGGCTTTTACAATGTGTGTAATAATAAATAGTATTTTTTGTTATGTTTACAAATGTTATTTTAACTTACTTAATTGTATTAAATACAGAAATTTTTAAATAAATTATGTTAAATAAACTGCTGACAAAATCATATTAAATAGTATAATAAATACAAACTTATATCAAATTCCTTGTGTTTAGGTATACTGAGTAACTTGTGTTGCACAGATAATGAATGATTTATCGTTTATCGTAGTCAGTTTCTTTTTCGCGGATATTTACGACATTTAGCAGCAAATCACGCTTTTTTAAGACTGAATTGCACCAAGGCCATTCACTTTCTCACCAAGGCTGTTACAAAGATAGGTACCTTTTATCTGTTTCTGCTTTCGATCCATAAAATTTGATCCTTTAAGTAGTACTTCATGGAATGCAAATTTTTACATTCACCGCTGCTGAACAAAATGCCATATCTCTAAAAAAATACAATGCTTTCCTTTACATCAGCTTCTGGCAAACTGCACTTACAAGAAAAAAATGTTATCCCTGTGGGCAAAAAATTTCACATATTTTTTTACGTAGTAACTCACTTTGCTCTCCACTGAGGAAATTTTCAGTATCAAAAATGCATTGTTCGACTAGCAGTAAATGTGTATCATTCTGTATTGAAAGTACACTGAGTATAATTAAAAAAATAGAGTGGATGTAGCCAAATCTATATGTACTATTAATACAGTTTCAAATTTGTGATTACTACTATGTGGAAACGTTGATATTTGATTTTTTCTATCGATAGAAAAAATTTGTATATGAAGAAAAGGTATAAAATAGTCAAGGATAAGGATGTTGAAGAAACACTGCAAAATGGTTCCTGATTCAAAGAAACTGCATATTTATGTATTATCCCATTGACTTAGAAAATTGGCAGAGATCCATCCGAAGTTTCACCAGTCATTACCGTGGAATTTTAAATAAATTATCACACTTCTGTCTGCAATTCTTACAATAAAACATTAATAAATCTATTAATCAGTCTGTCTACACAATCGTCCAAATAGTCAGTGCTGTGAAATTAATCGACCCATTTTGTATTTATTCTTCATAAAACGGATTTTTGTCTATTTCTTGTTGGGACCTCTGATTTTATAGGAAGCTCTGTTTAGAAGTCTGTGAGTGCAGACTTCCTCTAAGTGATTGTTTCAATCTATTGCTGTTTTGTCGGGCATATCTAA
The DNA here is from genome assembly GCA_000611955.2 of Stegodyphus mimosarum. Classification (NCBI taxonomy): domain Eukaryota; kingdom Metazoa; phylum Arthropoda; class Arachnida; order Araneae; family Eresidae; genus Stegodyphus; species Stegodyphus mimosarum. The sequence continues at coordinate 184,082 of KK115759.1, read as the reverse complement.
CTGTTTGTTTCACCATTCAACAGGTGTATATTCTCACGGTCAGCTGTAAGTAAACAGAATAAGTGACAATTGCGATTCTACAAGCCTCAAACCAATTTTTAGGCCAAAGGGGCTTTGTTCCTGAAGGACTATTGTTTTTGTTTTGCGATTTTGTGTCGGAAACATTAAAAGTCTGCATCACTTTTCAAACTGTTGCCACAAAATATTGCAACCCTGTATTATATTTAAAGAAATTAAATAATGAAGATGTGCATAAATGTATGTACGTTTCTCGCATTGTGATGAAACGACGGTACCTAAAGCCATCGAATTTTGAATGCCGTCATCCTGCTGCGAATATAGGCATCTGGAAGCCAAAATTTGGAATTTGCTTTATTAACGATTTCATATTTTGTAAAACTTTAAGAATTTTTGATTAACAAACTCGAGGTATTAGGTTCTTGAAATCAGTTAATAAACCTACTTACAAGCAGACCTTTATTTCTTTTATTTGAGCAGAAATTTTGTGATAATTTTTTTTTTATTAATTTAGACTAGCATCAAAGCAATTTTTCCCAATAGCAATTTTACAGTAAAATAAGGTCTTACAGCCCTTTGGAAATTTTAATTCATTTTCTTCCATCGTGGACAAATCCCACAAGCATGTACTTTAAAATTGAGTTTAAAGCAAAGAATATCACGATTACCTTATGAAAACCAACAAAAACTGGAATATGACTAAAAAAAAAGTGAATATAAAAATGGCAGCACTGCATGTTAAAATTAAAAAAGTGTTATGTACATGGTTACCAGAATGGCCTATTTTGAAAATCTGGGGACTTTTATTAAGGAGGACATGTTGATATGTAAGTATACAGTTTACATATTTTTTTGTTCATAAAAAAGGGCGCTTATTGAGGATTAATTACAGTTATGTCAGAGGAATTATAAATTTTATGAGTGTTGTGATGTCATGCTTATCCGTAATTGGTAATAAATCATGTTGCTTGGTTACAGTTTCACAGTCGACAAGGTAATGCATCAGTATCTGCCAATATTTTTATATTAAGCCATGATCGGCCATTGTCTGGGCACATGCTAATTATAAATATGTATTCTATATACAGATATGTAATTGGAAGGAGAATTTTACATTCTGAATCATGTCTTTTATTCTAAGTAATTATCATATAAAATTATTATCAATTGGTGGAACTGAAAAAGAAATTTAGTAATTGTACATAATAATAATGAACCTTTAATATGATTTTTTTTTGAATTAGAGTTATTATTCACTTCTTTTGTGAGATGTGACTATCTTAAATATCTTTTTCTTGTGATTCATCAATCACATTTTACTTTGTTTTGTGAGATAAGACTTTTTTTTTTTAAATCAAATTAGATATCGTGAACCAAACTTAAAATCATTATTGTGAGTTTTGACTGTATATCTTATATAAATCTTTTATATATGTTGAATTAGGTATGTAGATTTGTCAAAACATAATTTTAAACCAAATTGTACCATAAGGATAATGATTCATGAAAATTAGAATAGATAAAAAATACACATAGTCCAAAAAATATCTGAATAAATAGCAGAATATTGAAGTATCTAAATTTGATTATATACGAACTAAACTTGTTTAATGAGTATGCAAAACCGTTATTGTGGGAGGCACTACATTATTTAATTGAATAATAACTTATTTGTAAGGAAGTAGTAAAAAAATAATGTATGGTCATTACAATTTTGCCATCATATAGTATATAGTTCTAATGTTGATTGACAGAAACATCTGCCACACCTAATAAAATATGTTAGAGCAGTTACATATGTTAATCTTTTATAAGAATTATTTTAGTATGATATTATTAAAATCATAGCTTTTTAAAATTCTTACAGATTCTCATAAAAGTTCATCATTGTGCAGTAAATGTAGCTGACACATTAATTTGTTCCGGAAAATATGATCAAAAACCCAATCTTCCATTTGTACCTGGTGAGTAGATATTTATAAGCTGTAGATATTTTGTACATTTTAATTCTCTTATATTTGAAGAAATGAGACATTTAATTTATTGTCCATCCAAAGACACATTATGTAATGTTTTTCTTTTGTAATGTAACATTTTTCTGTTTGTAACATCTTTCGTTTGACAAAATTTTGTTCATTGTATTATGCTGTATTTATTGTGATTGTACTTACAGAAAGATATTTTATATGCTCACAGAGGATCTACTGTATATTTGAGTATATTTTATAAATATGTTTCTTTAAAAACAGCTGTTTTATTTGAAAACAAGGTTTTTTGATTCAAGTGAGTTTGACAAAAAAGCAGAGAATAAAAGCAATTGTTTTCTGTCCAGTTTTTACAAGTAGCTGATGCCTGATAAAAGAAAACATAATACACATAGAGTTGAAACATCTCTCCCCCCTTTTTATTGCCATCCGGAGATATGAACAGCTGTGATTAGTTCCCCCCCCCAACACAGCAGATACAGAGACATTACCTTTGGTCAGAAATGCACAACAGAATACACACTACAATGTAAAAAGTCTTATTTTTCATTGTGCTCATAAACTTCTAACTAGTTCATAAGAAATTTAAGTGTGTTTCGTCAATTATTATAATTAGTGAGAAGATTTAAAGTTGCAAAATTGTCAGAAAAGGAATTAAAAAAGGAACTGAAAATATTTATATAAAAGTGCTATGAAGTGCTTTATTCATTTCTAAAATAGTTGCATTGATATTCTTCATTTATTTTTTAATAAGTATACATCGTAATAAAAAGCATTAATTATTCCCTATAACAAAAATGTGGCAGTTCTTGTCTTTTAAAATATCTATTGCATTGCTCACTATTTCCAAATTTTGGAACTGACGCTTTAAGCTGAGACAATCTTTATAGTTAAATAAACTTCTGCTCAACATTAACTGAAACCAACAGGACATGTCTCATAGGAACAAGGGAAGGGTGTTAAGTTTCAAAAGTTTCCACTTGGGTGTAAAAGAATGAGAAGAATGAAGTTTTTTTTAAATTGATATCAGATTTTTATAATTTTTAGTTCTTTCTATCCTGACTTTTCTGCACTTTTGCTAGAAAGTTGCACAAAAGTATTCATGAGGCAAAGCAGTAAGTTACCAAAAAAAGTTATGTAATCTTTCCACAGTCTGTTTGTTGTAGTTGTTGCTTATGCTCACTTATCTGATGTAGTCAGCCCAAGCCCATGAAATTCCTCGGGCAAGGAGCACTAGATTACACCTGTCATTGGTAACAGTCTTGAGCACCTAACAAGTGACAGTGTGATTTGGCTCAGTTCCGCCCCCAATTTTGATGGAGAGCTCCCGGGGGGATAGGTCCGATGGTCTCCCACCAAACCACACGAGAGGTCTTTCGGCTCGCCGCATATTTAGAGTGCCATCATGGCACACTGACACTATACATTTACAGACATCCATGCCTTCTCCGGGATTTGAACCCAGGCCCTTCGGCACAGTAGTCAGCAACACTAAACACTATACCGGTTGGGTGGCACAGTCTGTCTAAAACATATTTATATAGGAACCTGTGTATGTGCCTAGTACATGTCTGTTTTGGCTGGTATGCACTGAGATGTAAATACTTGAATATAAAATTTTAATCAGCTATAAAACAACATTCGCAAAGTTACATAAATACACCAGGTTGTTCAATAAGTTCACAGAACGGAAATGAACAAACCAATTTTTATTTGTAAAAATGGCTTTATTTTTCAACGTAGATTCCCTCAACTTCAATACACTTATTCCAACGGTCTTCTAATGTATAGATCCCTTGACTGTAGTGGTTTTTCGGCAGCTATGCAAAATATCCCTCCACGGCAGCTATTACCTCTTCGTTTGAAGAAAATCGTTTTCCACGGAGATATTGTTTGAGGTGTGGGAAGAGTCAGAAGTCAGAGGGAGCTAAATCTGGCCAATAGGCTGGATGTTGCAACAATTCGTACTTCAATTCAGTTATTTTAGTAATGGTTTTTTGAGCTGTGTGCGCAGGTGCGTTATCTTGGTGGAAAATGATTTTCTTCTTCTGTAATCCGGGTCTTCTTTCACGAATTTTTTCGAAATTGATTCAAAAGGTTACAATAATTATCCGAATTAATCGTTTTGCCAGTTTGAAGGTAATCTATAAAAAAAATTCCTTTTGCATCCCAAAAAACTGATGCTAACACCTTCTTGGCGGATTTTTGTGCACGAACTCACTTCGACGCCGAAGAGCCGGGTTCACACCACTCCTTAGCCTCTTGTTTTGATTCAGGATCATGATGGTAGACCCAAGTCTCATCCATTGTGATAAATCGATGGATAAAGTCGCTTTTATTTACCTTAAAATGCTCCAAATGTTGCTGGCAAAGTCGCATCTGAATGTGTTTTTGCTCCATCGTTAGAGAATGCGGCACCCATTTTGCACAGAGTTTTTTGAAACCCAAATTAACACTCAAAATATTGCTCACTGCCCAATGAAATGCCTAAAGCCTCTGTTAAATCTCTTTCAGTCAATCAACGGTCTTCCAGTACCAATACCATATCTTGTATTTTTCCGATGATTTCCGGTGTTGATGCAGTTTTTGGACGTCCCTCTCGCGGATCATCTTCAAGGCTGGTACAACCACTTTTGAATAAACTAGCCCTCTTGCAAACCATTGTTTTTGAAGGAGCAGATTCACCCAACACATTCACCATTTCGGTATGAATTTCCATTGCCTTTAAACCTTCCTTTACAAAGAATTTGATAACTGCACGTTGCTCAATTTTATCCATACCTGAAAAAAGGCACAACACATTAGATATAAAGGCGGTTAAACAGTGAATAAACTAATAGATTGAAATGAAACTTTTGAAGTGTTCCTAAGAAAGAACAATTATGAAAATGCCGTCGAAGTTTTAGGTCTAATATTGATGAATAGATGGTGCTCCGCGAACTTATTGAACGACCTGGTATGTACTAATAAAAACATTTTTAAGGTTACTAGTAATTTCTTTTATGTAAATATATATAAACAATCGAGAGTAAATATTACCATAACCATAACACTTATGCCATCAATCTACATAACTTTTTCTAAACAATTTATCACATTTTATCTTGTAAGATACTAGCTTTTTAGTAAAAGTAACTTGTGACTAGACTTAAATAAGACTAAGCAACTTGTTGCTATGTCTTGAGAAGTATTACAGAGATTTGAGAAGGGTGTAAAAGACCTTTTTATTTAAAATTGAGTAATATAAACAGAAGACACACCTGGTGCATATAAACCCACCAGCATTTATAGTGAAAACCAAAATATAATTTTAAATTTAAAACTAAATCTAAATAACTACTAGTCAAAGGCTGTGTTGAGTAATTTAACCATGGAAGTTCGCTCGCCACGAAGAGCACTGTCAGTAAGAATAAAGCAATGCTGAAGGCAGGATCTTTTATCTAGCATAGCAAATAGTAATGTGACTCTCAGTAAGCAGAACACACTATGTCTAAGCAATCTCAAGCCTCATTTAAATAAGTGAAATAATCTGTATTTTGGTGGAAAAAGGGAAAAGGAGAAACTATAATATAGATTTGCCAGCGTTAACTAATTAAGTAAATAAAAATAAACCTTACAACTTTCTCCACCAAAATTTAAGGAATCACAACAAATCTCATTAATGACTTTGTTACAATCTTAAATTGTAACTTACCACAAATGAACTTTTTACAAGCAATAGAACTTACAACTAACTTAGAACTAAATTTTACAGTATCTAGAACTCCATAATATACTTCCTTCATCACACATAATGATAGCAGCTGATCCCCTTGTAGTCATCTGGAAGGAAAAAGATTTTAGCAGAAATGCTCAACACATTCCATATCATTTTCTGTTCAAATCACTTTATCCAATTTTTTTTTCAATCAGTTCATTTTCATTCTCCCCCCCCCCATTCTTAGAAACTTTCATACATTTTCATTTATTCTAGAATTAAATTTTCTTCTCTGCTGTTCAGTAAAAGGAACATATATGTATGAGCAAGTATCATTTATATAAGTGTAACAATGCTACCATCTAACCAACATCCTACATGCTAGAAACTTAGAAACCCTAAACCTAAAAAATACCTTAATTTAAAAACTGCACCTAATGTGCTAACAAAGTAGAAGATTAAAATTGAAAAAGTAAAAGTTAGGTTTGAGAGCCTAACTTTCAATTTCATGCATATTGCTAGCAATAGTGGAATGCATGAAACTGTAACTTAATTTAACTATAACTACCTTAACCCTAATTGTAACCTAACTGAATTTTATCATCCTTCCTTTGCTAGCCTACATTTAAACATTTCATTCATACTTCAAGATTTCAATTCTTAAATTATGCAAGCATTTACTTTACTTTAACACTTAGATTAACAGAACTTTATATGCTTGCATACTAAACAATTTAAACATACTTCATGAAACATTAACAATACAGTACATTGAGAAATTACTTATTCAGTTATCTTTTATGTCATACATACATGAGTTGCTTACAGTTACTTTACAATTTTATCAAAATTTCCTCAAACATCACTCTCTAGGATTAAAATCAGAATTTCTATCTCTAAACTAACTGAAGTTCAGTACGAATAAATGTATGATTAAATTCAGAGCTTATTGCTTCTTAATAACAACTGAAATGACCTCGCTTAAACAAAGCTTAAAATAAATAACAACTGTTGCACTTTCCATTATAAAATAAAAACTGAATACGTGAAGAAAAATAAATGGCACCCGAACTAAAAAGGTGGTGGATGATGATTCTCCACCACCGCGATTTGGCGATTGGGTCCCCAAAACCCCAGTCGCCCTTTAAAGGGGGGAGTATATAAGGTATTTCTCCCACCTTCTTCGCATGCCTTCGTGGTGTAGTGGTCTGCATGCTCAATGTGTAATCGAGAGGTCCGTGGTTCGATTCCCGGCGAAGGCGTTGCTCATTTTTCATGTCTCCTGCTTCGTAATAACCTAATGTCTCTACAGTTTGTCTGATTAATTATTTTAGATCTAAATTGCTTAAGGTTAAAAAATTTTAAATTTTAAAATCTTGTGATTCATTTTCTTTCTTTGAAATTAATATAAGTCATTTCTTTAATTTTAAAGTGTAATGTGGGATTATTATAAACCATTAACAGCAAAGCTTCTCAGAGAAAGAGACTGTGCATTTAAAATAATGTTTGGGTATTACCTATATTTAAAAACAAAAATAATGATACCTATTATTCCGTTGATCGTGAAAGCGTGATTTAGCACCAGTTATGGATAAGTCTGTCATAATAACAGATTCATAACATCTGAACTTTCATTCAATCTAACCACGATGGATTCTCAATTAGCCATCTTTTTTCTTTATGAACAAGGGTATAAATTAAATGTATTTACTGTTTTTTTCCCTTGCAATTTTTTTTTGGAGAGGGGAGAGATTAAAATTTGGGACCTACGATTCACTGAATAGAAAGTAGTTGATTTTTTTCAAAGTCATGTGATCATACCATCAAAAAAATTATATATTAATGGACACAATATGGTACTTTGTTTGAAAATCGATAAACAGTGGAAATGCAACATTTGTGAGTACACTATAATTTATTTACAGCTAGTCAAGATAATGAAACCTGTTAAATAGGGGAAAAAAAACTGCGCGATATGGCCAATAAAACAGTAATAGACTAGAACAATTACAGGCGGGACGTTTTTACAGGACTTCAAGTAAAATCGGGCAGTTTAACGAAAATTTATATTTTGCATTTATCAGTGTAATAATAGATTTCTCTAAATACAAAATAGTCATCACATAAGTGTTATAGTATTTTTTTTTTTTTTATTTCTGGCTCTACTCTGATATAAGTCCCCGATTGTTCCCCGGATATATGTGGTCGCCAAATGTGGCGATATGTGTTCTGTGCTGGTTTTTGGCGGGAGTTTTTTGGTATAGCAACCTTTTTGATGTTAAAAGTTGAGTGGGTGCTGTGGTTTTGTTTTGCGTTTGGAGTTTTGATGTTTGGGGAAAGTGTAGGTTGCATTAAGGCCTAGGATTTTGCAATTCTGTGATTTTTTTTTTAAGTTAAAGCCAGTTGCTTTCTAGATGGTTTCTCATCAAACATTTTTGGTGAGGGTTTTTGAAGCCGAGCATGACGTGTCATAATTCTGAAAGAATTTTGAATGGTAAGTCTATGTTTTTTCTCGTGTATTTCAGGGAATGTTAATGCATTTTGTAATGTATTTAATGAATATTGTATTTAAGATGATTGTGTTATTAATGAATTATTTCTTCACGGTTTGTGTTTATGCTTACAGTATATATTTTTTAAAATTTATTGTTATTATTTTAGCTTATTTTAGCGAGGTTTGCAGAATGTCATGATTTCTGCTTAGTGCCACGAATTCTGCGCTGTGCCATGAATTCTGCAATTCTCTGATGTTTTTTAAAGCTAAAACAGATCGCTGTGTACATGGTTTTTAAGGGAATTATGTTATTAATAATGAATGATTGGTTCACTGGTGTGCTGGTAGAAGTATATTTTTGTGGAAATGTATTGTTATTTTAGTGTATTTTAGCGAGGTCAGAGCTATGTGATTATTTCAGTGCAGTGCCACGAATTCTGCAATTCTCTGATGTTTTTTAAAGTTAAAACAGATCGCTGTGTACATGGTTTCTCGTCAAACATTTTTGGTGAGAAACTTCACACTTTTACTATGTAAATTTTTTGTTTTTATTTCGGACTTATAGCGTAAATTGTGTGTAAAAACGTGGTTTTTGCACATGTGAAAACCGCGTTTTTGTAGACATTTTAGGCTTAAAGTCCGAAATGTAAACAAAAAATTTAGACAGTAATGGCGTGTCGTGGAGTTTCTCACCAAAAATGTTTGGCGAAAAATTTGTTGCCAACCGGAGACTGATATAAGAGTAGTTCCTTATTTCTATATCTCTAAGATAATACTGGTTGCTAAGAGTATTTAAGATAAAATGTAGATAAGGATGTGAATGAGCTGTAAATGTAATGACTGCAGTTAAATAGTCATCTTGAAATTCCTACTTATTACTGCCCATAAACACGAATTCCATGATCATACTGTTCAGTATACCAAATGTCAAATTAGAATCTATTTGTTGCATAAGGCCTTATTTTTTTATTTGGTTATTTCCTCATCCTAACATTGATAATTAGTCCTTCTGAAGTGCATTTTAGAGTTAATGACCATCATATAATTTTATATAAGTTTTAAGAAAATTGATTGTTGCAACTTTAAACTACAACATGGCTAAAGTAACGATTTTCATTGTATAGTATGTGATGAAATGTAAAATGTAAATACAAAGTAATTACAAAGGGCATAAAGAATGAGAAGTTATTTTAATCATGAATATTTATGAGAAAAAGAGCGCCAACTGCAATACATGCATCACAGTGGCAATGAAGTTATTGGTGAATACTTGGAACAGTGATGTGCTAATGGTTTTCTTTAAAAGGGGCTAAGTATTAAAGAAAGTTATTATCCTCTCGACAACCACCTACTGGCCATAGGTGATTGTCTTAGAGAGGTGAAATTAATCAGTACTAATATTTGTTTATTTTCTTGGAATTATTGATTACTTTCAGTAATTTTCTTAGGAAGGTGGTCATCATAGCATAGTGTACTGTATTGCAAATTTTGTATTTAGATAGCTAATGTTAGTAGAATTATAATTAAAATTGTTTTTTTTTCCCCTCCATACAGTGCAGCGCATGACAAATTTTAAGAGAAAGGTATGCTGGAAAAGTAAAAATACAGGAGCACATGCATTTAACATTGAATAAAAGTTTATGTAAAAGTAATTTATATTTAATTTGAATAAATGTAATTGACTACTATGTTAGCTGTTACTGTAATTCTACTCTTTTGCTTTCCAGAAATCTGGAGTTGCAGAAATTTGCTACAAATTTCTCGCAACCAATTTAAAGCTATAAAATGCCAGACAAAGAATATCTCAGCTCAATTCTTTAGTTAGCTGCTGTTGTTATTGCTGCGAATTCGTGGTGAAATCAGATTTTCTCTTTAAATGTGCAGTGAATTGCATTCTACTGATTATTATTGCCTGATATTGTGAACACTTGTACGAATATCTCCGAGTAAAATTCTAGCATTATGTTATATTTCTTGTGATAAGAATAAATTTTGTTAACCTTTTATGGGACTTGTGCATTCAGTTTATTACGAACCCGTATGCATCCAACAGCATTTTAAGTACACAGACTAATGAGTACAATAAGGCATTACATGCTCTGCTACATTTATGAAAATTGGATTAAGAGACGAAATCAGAATGATCATGCTATAATAAATAAATAAATTTCTTAATCGACTGAATATCATCAAACTTTAAGAATTAATTAAAGATGCTTTTATCTGGCAAAGAACACAAGGTGAGCAAAAAGATCTCTTCTTAGCTTGGATATTGCTAATGAGTTTGAAATTGTACTTGCTCCCAATACTTTATTATGGAATAGATCTCCCTTTTGTAGTTATTTTTTTGTTTCTTTTGAAAATATATTATCTCCATCCCTCGTCCCCCCCCCCCGAAAAAAAATTGAGCTACCGAGACCACAGAATTGTGATTCGTACAGGGGATTTGTGAGTGCATTGACATAAATGGCTTCAGAGGTTGCTACTGCATGCTTTAGTCTCCAGCAAGTGCCTTAATTTATTGAGAAGCTTTGTCTTGTTAATAATGCATGATCCCATAAGGGTAATGTGAGTATATAAACTGAAGTGGAAAAGTTTTAAATCATTCCTTCTCGGGCCCAGTTTGATATGACTTTTACATTTGAAGAAGTGAAAATTATGTGCAATATGTGTTAATATTCAGAAGGTAGTCAGTAGTTCTGAAACATAAAATATGGATTTTTAATTAAAATGAGTCTGTTAGGCTTAACACTGACTGAGGTAAATGCTTCAATACTTAATGGCAATATATATATATATATATACTCTTAAAAATAGTTCATGTGGGCTTAAAAAATTTTAATTGAAAGAATTCTGCACTAAAGCTGCAAAGGATGGAATTAAAACTACAGCTATTTTTTTAAAGGAAAACTAAAACCTGATTTACTAGATAGTGATAATTCTAGTAACTCTTTTATGATTATCATTGTGTTAATAGCTGCAGACAAAATTTTTTCAGACAGGATAATCATAATTTCTACACCTTTTGAATGTAATCTATCTATCTACTCTCTCTCTCTCTATACATATATATATATATATATATATATATATATTTTGTAAATAATGAGAAGGTAAAACTATGACATAATTGTCTTGGTTCCTTTTCAGTTGGAATATTTGATGTTTTCTTGTAAATACTATTTCTTACTTTCTGGGGAAAATAATTCTTACTGTAGATTAACTGATTTAAATATTTTAAATAGGGCAATTGTTTTAAATTAAAATTATTATAGCTTTTTATTTGAATGCAGATTAATAAACCTGTTAAATTTCATAGTGTTTCTAAATGAGCTTTTATTACCTTTGGTTATGAGCTTATAAATGTATTAAATTTCGTAATACCATCTTTAATTCTTTTAATGATAGGAAACAATCTACTTAAATAATGCCTTATATTATTTGCAGTGATATATTGGGTTGGCAACTAAGTAATTGCGGATTTCAGTCATAGATGGCTTCAGTTGAATTTTTAGGTTTGAAGACGTAGTACAAATGTAAAACACATTTTGTTATTTGATAGTTGGCAATTCAGCTGTGAATCAGTAAAAAAAGTTTTTGATCGATTGCGTAGTTTTCGTTTGGTGTTCGTTGAAAAATGGAAAATCGAAAGGAACATTTTCATCATATTTTGCTATTTTATTTCCGCAAAGGGAGAAACGCATCGCAAGCTCATAAAAAGTTATGTGCTGTTTATGGTGGCGAAGCCTTAAAAGAACTCCAGTGTCAAAATTGGTTTGCCAAATTTCGTTCTGGTGATTTTTCTCTCAAAGATGAAAAACGCTCTGGTCGTCCAGTTGAAGTTGAGGACAACCTAATCAAAGCAATAATCGATTCGGATCATCACAGTACAACACGTGAGATTGCAGAGAAGCTTCATGTATCACATACATGCATTGAAAATCACTTAAAACAACTTGGCTATGTTCAAAAACTCGATACATGGGTTCCTCACGAACTGAAAGAAACGCATTTTACGCAGCGCATTAACGGCTGCGATTTGCTAAAGAAACGTAATGAAAATTATCCATTTTTAAAATGACTGATAACTGGCGATGAAAAATGGGTTGTTTACAACAATATCAAGCGGAGGAAAAGATCGTGGAGCAGGCCAGGTGAACCTCATTCAAAAACAATTGCCGCCAAGCAGTGGGCTAAAGCGCATTCCAACCGGAATTGTCTACTTTAAACTCTTACCACCCAACCGAACGATCAATTCTGATGTCTACATTGAACAACTAACGAAATTAAACAATGCAGTTGAAGAAAAGTGGCCCAAATTGACAAATTGAAAAGGTATTGTATTCCGGCATGACAATGCAAGGCCACACACATCTTTGGTCACTCGGCAAAAATTATTGGAGCTTGGTTGGGATGTTTTGCTACATCCACCATTTAGTCCTGACCTTGCACCATATGATTACTTTTTGTTTCGATCTTTACAAAGCTCCTTGAATGGTAAAAATTTCAATAATGATGATGATGTCAAATCGTACCTGATTCAGTTTTTTGCTAATAAAAACCAGAAGTTTTATGAACGTGGGATTATGATGCTGCCTGAAAGATGGCAAAAGGTCATTGATCAAAATGGGCAATACATTACAGAATAAAGTTATTTAGTTCCATGAAAGAATTGTCTTTGATTTTCTAAAAAACATCCGCAATTACTTCGTTGCCAACCCAATATTTTGACTATATACAGTGGTTTACTTGAATTTTAATCATTTCCTAGGTTATGAATTTTCTGGAGAAGTGCTGCAGGTTGGCTCCAATGTGAAGAATTTTTATGTTGGCGATAAAGTAATTGGTTTGAACAAAGACAATTTTTCTGCAATGGCTGAAGAATGTGTGTCTGAAGCAAGAGTGGGTATTTTTTAAATGGACTTAGCAACTCTTTTCTTACTACTCTATCGTTACTACTCTACTGTTATTACTCTTCCGTGTTTAAATGTATTTTTCTCAGGTATTTTTATTTTTTGTAATTTTTCAATTATCAAAATATAAAAGAAATGAACACTTGCTAATAGCAATTATATGCTAATAGCAATTATATGCTAATAGCAATTATACATATACATATATATGCAATATGCTAATAGCAATTATACATATACAAATGGAAATGTCTGAATATGTTTTATAACTTTCAGACAATAATTTTTTACTTATTCTTGAGGCTTGTTTGTTTCTTCTTCAGAATAAAAGTGAATATGATAAAGGAGCCTGTTTTACATAATACTGTGTAAATTTCAATTTTAAAGTGAAATGCTCTAATAATGTTTTAAATTTTGGGGTTGGGGATTTTTTTTAAAGATGAAAGAACTTCCATTCAAGGTAACTTCACCATAGCAGTAAGTCAGAAATATGATTAACTTTTGTATATTATGTTGATGATTATCACAATACACATTTTAAAGTTCTTTTTTAATTATTTCCACATTTTAATTAGAAAAAGTGAATTCTTGACTGTTAAAATATGTCTCAGTGCAATATTTAAATTCTTTTTGAGAAATAAAGCTGTAATTGTTAGTATTTCAGCTACATTTAACTGGCCAAAGAGCTGTATGCGACACTCAAGCCACAGTTTGGCTATGTTTAGTTTATAAAAATACAATTGCCTAAAACCTTAATAGATACATTTTTAATATGAAAGTTAATAAGTAGGGAGTAAAACTGTCACTGTGTTTTTAATTGTTATAGGTTGCACACGTAAGATAGGGTTTACGAAATGCAACTTGATTTTATATTTGTTATGGCATGGTAATTACAGTAGGTGAAATGCTTGAATTACATTTCTTTAATTTGTAATAAATGATGAAAATTTAACTTAATGTATACTTTTTAATAAGGATCTGTGGAAAATTCCCCAAGATGTGGCTTTTGATTCTGCTGCTGCACTAGTTGATAGTTATGCTACAGTTTTAATAGCTGCTCGGAGAGCCAACCTTTGTGAAGAGTAAGTAATATATATATGTTGTTACATGTGTACAGGTACATAATAGATTGAATGCACACAGAACTGATGATAGCTTGATAAAATCTATTTTTCATTAAGAAGCACTTTACAGTTCTGGAAATATCCACAGAAGAATTTGTACAGCTGTTCTAAGTATAACGGAGCACAATCAGTAGTTGCGACTGCAGCCTAGTGGGAAAGTAATAATAACTGAGACATATACAATGCAAAGCACATCTAAAGAGCAATGCTAGCATGCAAATCTCTTAACACTCCAACTTTGAACTAAAATCTGAGAACTGATCCTCTCTCTTGTCTTGCACAGTTTCTCCATGCCTACCGAGAAATCTCTAGTACCTTCCATTCCTTGAAATTACTGGAAGGCATATATATGGATAAAGTTACATATAAGGGCCAAGGGATCAATAACAGTTATGCAGTTACAGTACTAGTTACAGTTATACATTCACTGGACCAAAAGTTTGTCAAGTTTGCCCATATCTTACCACAGGGTTGCCACACTACCTGGAAAACCAGAAAAAGTCAGGGAATTCGAAAATTGACCAAAAAAGTCGGGGAAAAGTCAGGGAATTCAAATATTTTAGTCCAAATCTGGAAAAGTCAGGGAATTTCATACAGCGATCCCCCCAAAAAGCAAGTTTTGCGTCAACGTTGGAAGCTGATCACTTTCTTGGCATGCTTTAGCGTCACTCGGGCAGCTGGCATAGAATCAATTCTTGCAGCTCCATATAGATTGTCTTTTAGAAAGGCAAAGCAAGTTTCCAGCAACTTTGGCTCCCAGTAACCTCGAGAATCGAAATACTCGCATACGCATGTGCAATGCATGTTGAACTAAAGAAAATATATATTCTTGTATCAAACAAAATCGGTTTAATCCTAGTATAGCGGTACCATGAAGGTTAGAATAGCCTCCGTGTACGGTACACGTGGGATTTGGCGACATTATGATGAGCAGCAAACAGACCATTTTGGTGTTAGTGGCAATTTTCAAAATCGTGCCAAGATCGTAGCAATTTTACCGCAAAATCTTTTAAATACTTTTTTTCTTTTTAAGAAATGCCTTATTTATCATTTTGCAGTAAAATAAAAAAATAGTAATCAGTCATCTAGGCAAACTATTTAATTTAACTATATTCGCCAAAATATCGTTAATTATTGTAATTCAGTTTTTTAATTATTTCAATGTTATTCATATAATTTAATATTGTTTCTTAAATTTATTTATTATTATTAAATAATACTTTCAAATTTCAGGAAATTTTCTCTGGCATAATCCTGAAACTAACTCTAGCAGTATGATGACATAACATCACGAAATTCAGTGCACATATTTTTTGCTTATGTATTCAGCTAAATAAATATAAAATACCTAAATTTATTTTAAAATATCATTAAGTAGATTTCTTTCTTTTATTTAGCTGTAAAATGTCAGGGGAAAAGACGAAAAAACAAAAGACATTTTTTGATTCACATTGAGCAGATTCTGATCTCAATTCTTCAGTGGAGAAAACAATTCCTATTATAGTTATAATTGTAATCTTTGAGGATAATATCTAAGTCATATCTCATTGGCAAATTTTTGTGTTTTCAATTGGTACCATAATTAATTTACCTCTTAGCACAGCCAAAGTGCATTATGCGGATAGACTGGAATTTTCTTAAAACACACCTGGAAAACCTGGAAAAGTCAGGAAATTTCATTCTCCTGTTTGAGTGGCAACCCTGTTGCCATTTTATCGAGGTAGCTAGACTTGCCCCTGTGATCTTATTTTTTCGGCAAAGCTTCATTTTCTCAAGTCCATTCATATTACA